>JAXGGA010002309.1:0-125445 GCA_038373865.1 Uloborus plumipes
TTTGCCAAGAGACCCATGTTCACTAATCAGGCTCAAATACAAGAAAAAATTGTGTACAATTTTACGCCAAAGGGAAGGAATAGCTATTTCAAAATTTAAATTGAGACCTTATCGGATTTTTTTAAACACACCTATCTCCCCCTCCATATGAAATTTCTGAGTATTGAAAAACCTTTGTGACAAATTTGGCAAAGATCCGACGGAAACTTATTGTTATTACTAGCTTAATACCCGGCATTGCCCGGGTGCTTATTAATACAACATAGCATTCAGGGAAAAAAAGTTTGAAAGAGTTCTATTCATATGGGTATAAAATAATTTGCATCAATCTGTCTCTTAGGTACAAACTTTGAAAAAAACTAAAATATTACAGACATTACAGTTAAACGTTTACAGAAAAATAGTCTTATCAAAAGATGAAAATTAAAGATAAATGTTGTCTGTGCTTTGCCGCGTCCACTGGCATGAAATATATGCACATGGAAGTGAAAAAATTGCATCAATTTCACCCGCCAAATTAAAAATATTAACTTTTCTCTATTAATTGTTCCCACCTACAAAGTAAAAATTATTATAACTCAGAAATAAATCTATTTCCTCGTTCTGAGGGCTTATCTCCATTACAGACGCAACTGTCGTCGCATTGCAAATTTGAAATTCAAATCCGTGGTTCTTTTTATAAAGTCCACATGAACTATGATTGTTTTTTACTTATTTCAATGCTAAAAGGAAATAGGTGAGCCTTAAATTAAAAATTCATTACTTTAATCGTAATCATTGTTAGAAAATACTCATATTTAAAAATCTTAAATTTCATCAATTTGAATGCTAAAAGGCTTATCTCGATTACAATATAAATAGGCTAGATTCCTATAAAAGGGTCATTTTTTGACAAAAAATTTAAATTTGAGCTTTTTAGATTTTTTAAAATTTCAAGACCCCGCCTATGAGAATTCTAGGGCATCAAGGAACCTCTGTGTCAAGTTTGATGAAAATCTGACGCAAACTGTGGATTTGTATAGAGAACAAGTATATATACATACACTCATTTTTATAGATATAGATTTCCACAATATAATCCTACGAAACTGGCTAACAGGCAGTATGACTTAAAATTCAAACTTAGACCTCTTTGGATTGTTTTGACTTCCGATGTTCCGAAAATCTTCAATGTGAATTTCTGAGCAGCAAAGGACTTTTGTACGAAATTTGGTAAAGATCCGGCGCAAACTGTGGATTTGTAGAAGAAGCATACACGTCCACACCCTAATATTCACACCCATTTATTATGCAGGTTTAACTTATAATTTAAGTACTGTATACTCCCAATTAACCGCGTAATTGGGTGGCACGGATACCGCGGATAACGAAAAAAAGCGAAAAATAAGTGATAAAAAGATAAAAATTGTGTTTTGCTTAAAACTAATCATATTGTGTATAAAAAATGTTCCAATGAAGATAAGAACAGGTTTACACATTTGTCTTGTAAGTTCTGAAGCACATACAATCTATAAAGGAATAGTAGTTGCGATAACGCCCAGGTGAAACAATTTATTCGACAAAGCACTCTTCTGTAATATATATTATACCAAACTTAATTTTGCTGCAAAAAAAAAGAAAAAAAAAATCGAGACCCTTGCGGATAATTCCCGGAGAGAATGTGTGTGTCTGTGTGTGGGGAGGGGGGTGCTCTTTTGAAGTGCGCCCTTTGGAGGTTTGGGTTAGCGCCTTCATGGGGGAGCCAGTCCGCCCCTGGTTTGGAGTCATAAGTGTCATTTTCAGGAGTCAAAAGGCCTGAGGCGAATTTTTCGAAATATTAGCCCCCAAAGAGCAGCTTTAGACTATCTTTGGTCTTTTAAAGGATGAGGGGGGGGGGGGGTCATGGCCCACATGCTGCCCTCCCCTCTGGATCTACACCTGTCTTTACAGTAAGTGCATTTTTAGAAGCAATAAAGGGGAAAAGTTGCAACTTCAAATGAAACTTAATCTGGAAAAACAGCTAGAAATTACCAAAAAAAAAGTTGAAATGAATGAGGATAAATGAACTGGTTTAGACTGAAATTAACCTAATGGAAAGACGCACGTGCATTGTTTATTTTGTGATTTCAATAAAAATTAAACAGGCTTTTTGAAAATTTTAATTGAGGTTCATTACAACTACCCCTATAATGATTAATGATGAAGATGAAAAATAATGACTGTTTCAAATACAATGACCTGTGTTTGCTATAATATCCCTTAAACAAAAAGTTATTAGTTAACAATAATCTCAAATGTTAAAAAAGGTTTTTAATTGATGATTTTTTTTAAGTATTATTACTTTTCATTTTTAAACATTACCATATTTCGTTAAATTACTGCTTCATTTAAAATTTGGTTCTTCATATTTAGTGCCACAATTTTAAGCTGAAAATTGTTAGTGTTTTTTCTTTCTTTTTAGGTTCGTCACCGCGTTACTGGCCAGGTGATGGTACTCAAAATGAACACATCCAGATCAAATCGTGCCAACTCACTCAGGGAGGTTCAACTTATGAACAGATTATCACACCAAAATATACTCAAGTGAGTGCTATGTGGCAGTAGCGTAAGTTCATTGTCATACAAATATAATAGAAGATTGTCCAACCATGAGTGAAGCTGAATTGCTACTAAGCAAATTTTCCAACAAATGCACAAAAAAAAAAAAAAAAAAAAGCTAAAAAAAAAACTTTAGAACTATTTCTTTCAATGCCAAATAAAACTAAAATTCTCTCTTGGGGGATACAGGAGTTTGCATACCTCAAACATTATCAGTCGAGTTTTAGTCCAGGGGTGTCAATGTGGTAGGTGAGTTCATGGTGGCAGATTGTGGCACTAAAATTTTGGGAGGTTTCAGTTTTTTTTTTTTTTTGGGGGGGGGGGGGGTCTATAGCATTTATTAAGAATGCTCTGTTGCTCTTAGAGTGCATGAACATCAATATAAATAAATGTAGGCCAATTTTGAAGAAATATAGTTTTGTAAATAGATTTTCTTTAATTATATTTTTTAATATACATATATGAATAATTTTAATATTAGAATGGCCCTGTATTGAAATTCTCTTTCCATAAAGGAAAATACTTTGTGTGCATGATGAATGAGTAATTAGAAGTTCTTTTTTTTATTTCCAAGATTGTACAAGCATCACATAGAATGTTTTACTTTAATTAATCATGAGTTTCTCTTCATATTACAGGTTCATGGGTGTCTGTGTTCATGAAGGACAACTACATGCCCTTACCGAGGTAAGTTTCTCATTTTTGGGGAGAAAAAGAAGGAAGTTGAATTAAGTTGGGGGTGGGGGGGGGTGCGCAACTTTTCTTTAAAACCATTCACATAGTAAGTAGAGTAGCAGAGGGCTACTTGACAAGGAAGCAACTAATTTGGATTATAGTATGAAAAAATTATACATGTTATATAAAATTAAGGAAAAAATTACAAGCAATAACATACAGCAGAAAGAACCTCATGAAATAGGTGGAATTATTATATGTATCAATGAGATATTTCAGGCTTAGGCGATAGTTTTTATCTCATGGGTTTGTCATTGCCACTTGCACACACAAGGGCCACTTTTTTAAGGAAACAGTTGATGAGCTGATGTTAGATATTACATGATAACTTTATATGATCTAAGTATCAAATTACTTTTTTTTTTTTTTGTATTGGAATTTAAGCAACAAATAAAGTAAAATTAGAACACCCTTAATCAATTTGCATAAAATTAAGAACAAAATTACAACATATCACACTTGAAATAACATATACAGGACTTTTGTTTCCTCTTTTATGAACTTATTGCTATGAGGTTTTAAGCACTGCATCATGTACTGTTTAAAATACATTTGAAACTATACATAACCAAGCACTTTGTCTCATATGAAGAGCCGTCCCATTAGATGTGGTGTTTCTCTTCATTAATTTTAGAACGGTGAAATCATATATAGAAGAAAAGGGGGTAGTTCTATTTCAAAAGACATTACCTACCCAGGAATGTAATAAAACTCATGCCCATATTTTCTAGGATGTTGGTGTAAATTCTAAATAGAAAGTTGCAAAAGTTAGTTTTTCGAATCTTGGTATGCATGTCAAAAGTCTGCAAGTTAATGCACTTTAAAAGTTTTATTTTCTCTCTCTGAAGCTTTATGAATTTAAATTCTATATAGATCTTTGAAGTGATCTTCTTTTTTTACTTCAAAGTCTGGAAAGCTTTTCAAGAATAGATCTGAATAGCAGTGAAGTGACTTTGTGTTTTGAAAATAAGGAGTTTTTAAGGGCATAAATCAGAAGAGAGTTTTACGGGGGGAGAAGATGAGGTTAATTTAAAGGTTCAACGTCAATGATCATGGTTCAAGTGTTTTTTATATGAGAAATATTTTTTATGTTTTTTTCCAACAATATTCATTTGCATACCTGCCAACTTGTACGTTTTACGTACAATGTACGTTTTTTTTACTCTATAGTACGATCGTACGGTGAAGTTGTAAAATCGTACGTTTTTAATAGATTTTTTCATCAATTAAAATGTTTTTTTTCATATAAATAAATTTCAACTACTGGGCTTCTTTAAAATTCACCGTTACATCTGTTAATACGCGAGGGAGAGCCTGAACTACATCATATTTGAGCACTGAACACGTACTTCGCGGAAAACTGGTTCGCTTGGTTGAGACTACAATCCATTTGCATCATGCAAATATTTTAATGTTTGTGAATATTTTAGGTTACATTAACATATACTACCTTAGGTTATCACATTTAATTATTTATTTTAATAATTTATAATTTTTTTTCTCCCCATTTTACATGCTTATATTTTACCCGCGATTCTCGTAAAATCGCTTCTTTTGTTTGACATTTCAATCCTGTAACATCTTCTCAGTGTTTTAATATTTTTGATGGTTGGAACTTATTTTGATATATTGCTATCTTAGATTAACTCATTACATTTTTTTTTTATAATTAATAAATCAATTTTTTTTTAAAAACGGATCTATAGTCAACGAAAAATTGTTTCCCGTGTTAAGATTTCAATCCTTTTACATCTTGCAAGTATTTTAATATTTTTGACAATTGAAAGTTATTTTACATATCTACCGAAAACTACTTTATTTATTTCATTTATTTTTTTTATTATTCATGTTTTTTTTCTTACTAGCATGCTTATATTTAACTCATACTTCACAGAAAATTGCATAACTAAAACGAATTTATTTGATTGAAAATCTAAAGAAAATTTAAAATTGTTGATTCAAATTTAAAATAAAAGAAAACTACTGAAAGTGACAGTGATACAGTACGATAACTTATTTAATGTCTGATTTTCATTGTCTTAGTACGGTTTTGTCGGGAAAATTGTAAGATTTTCTAAGTAAACATGTTGGCAGGTATGGATTTGGTGCAAATAAAAAATCTACTTGAAAAAGGAACTATTTTTTTATTATAAAAATGTAAGAAAATGCGTAGATGCTTGAACACTGCACTCTTCCCTAATTCACGTCCAATCGGCTTTATTTGACCAATTTTCCCTGACTTTTGCAAGATTTGTGCAAAATTCTCTCAATTCCCCACTATCAAGAAGTAACTTTATGTCGATTTTCCGGCTTATGTTGAATATATGCATTGAAAAGCTTATACAGAAAAATCTATTTCTAGGAATGGTACCTAAAATCATAGCTAACTAGTAACTATCAAGAATAGTTCCTTCAGTTGACTGACTGATGTTAGAAAAGAAAAATTATCAAGGAAAGGTATGACCCTGAAATGTGTAAATCCGAGATTCTGAAAAAAAAAGGCTGATTATGAAGTCAACGTCACATTCGAAAAAATGATGGCAGATTAAAAGGCCGTGTTTTCAATCAATAAAGCACGGAGAAATTTATTTTTACCACACCAACACCCTTTTCTTTCTGTTTAGGTCATATTTTGGCATTATTATTTTTTTACATTTGTTGAGACTTGAAATACAGCTGCTTTTGCTTGAATATGCTGATGTTTTCTTTTTTTATGGTTACAGTTCATCAATGGAGGTAGCTTGGAACAATTACTGCAGGACAGGACCAAAACAGAAGACCTATCCTGGGAAAGGAGGGTCAAGCTGTCACTTGATGTTGCCCGAGGCATGGAGTACTTGCATTCGCGTGGTGTCTTCCATAGAGACCTCACTTCCAAGGTACCTCTAAATTTATGTGACTAAATGTTGAGGAAGATACTTTTAAAGTTCATTAACTTAATTAACTTTGGGTATAGCAGAATGTCTTTGGTAGAAGAATTAACTGAAGCTAAGGATTTTGGGCAACATTTTATCATATGTTCCAAATAATAATAGAACTAAGAAAAATGTCTCATACTTGTCGATTTTGTGTATATCTATTTTATGTTCACTGAAAGGTGTAGTTTTATTTATTTATTAATCTACTTAAAAATGCTGCAAAACTCTGAATGTTTTATTCCACAAATAAACATTCAATATTCCATGTGACAGCAATTTTTGTTATCTTTTTTATTCTCATATGTCTCATAAGCTCAAGTTTATTGAGTTGCAGTTTTTTTTTTCTTTTGAATCATTTAAAATTGTGTTATATTTTTTGTTTACTCCTGCCTGTTATTTTAATAAAAACGCTTTTTCCTCCCAACTAGAATGTTTTGATAAAAATCAATGGTGATGAAATGATGGCAGTTGTTGGTGATTTTGGTTTGGCTGAGAAGATTCCAGATCCCAGGTAAGTTTTTGCTCTCCTCATAATTTCTTTATGGTACCTTTATCAGAACTGAATAATATTCAGGCCCATCATTTCAAGTTTTCCAAGCGAGTCAAAGGGTGCAAACACAATACAATTTCATCAGGAGAAAAAAAACAAAAGCAACTCCACTTATATGTTATTTCTTTAAAATTTTTCAAAACTCGGGGAGGGGGATTGACCCCTCTAAAAATAGCTAATATACCAACAAAAAAAAAAAAAACGGTTTGGTTGTTCACCTAAATTCTAAAGCTGGCTTATTATGAAATAAAAAACTTATATTAAAAAAAAACTGCTTACTGAACTGCAGGGTTGCCACAGGATACTTAAATGCTACTTTTTGCTACTTTTTTGGACACAAGGCGACTTTAGCTACTTTTTTATGCAAAAACAGGCCAAAAAGCTGCTTTTTTTCACCGAATCTGCTTTTTTGGAGACTTTTCCCCCTGACATAAGTTTTCTTTTGAAACACCTGGAGATTTTCTTTCACCCATGGTTTTAAATAATTTTCATTTCAAGAATAAAACCTTTTCTAAATAGACGTTATGGGCTGCACCGATCCACTGCCTCCAATCAACAAGTTGGGCGTGGCTTAAGTGATGCGAAAACAAAAGTCAATCTTGTATGAAACTAATTTGTATTCTTCGTACATTACTGATATCTAGGCTTTTCCAGAAGCTGAAACCTTATACATTGCGATACAAAAGAGTAGACAAAATGCAAATGTATGAATAAAAAGAAAACTATTCAGCGAAATGCTTTCAAATTTCTGCTGCAGGTAGACAATATTGTCCCAAATACGTGTGTGGAGTTTTTAAAAAAATAACCGAAACAAAAATTGGAAATTACAAAAAACATTTTTTTTTTGCTGTTCCAAAAGTTTAGGTAAAAGTCAGATTTTATGCAACTTGAAAGGTAGTTGTTGGAGGAAAGGTGGGACTTTTTGCTTTGACTTTACTTTAAGGTGAAGAGATTGCTGAATGAATAATCAAACTTCCATATCTCTGTAGTTCTCGTGTAAAGAAGAAGAGAAAGTTTGGAAGCCGAAATTTGGAAATGAATCCACTTTGCTGATTTTTCGTCTTTTAAATTGGCCCTAGTATGATAGTACATTATTTTATACTTTGTGGAAAATAAATTCAGACATGTGTATTGATCAAAAAGGCCAAGAAAAATTATATTTCTTAAGGATGAAGGAATTGTAAAAACGGCTCAATGGCGATTCGACCCTTAATCCTACAAAACTTCTACTTGGGTCAAAAACAGCCCGTGACAGCTAAGTAGATAAACAACTGAATCAGATGCCCCCCCCCCCCATCCCAAAAAAAAAAAGAATTGTGCTTGAGCCTCTTCGGAAACAGTGTCCCAAATAATCCAGATTTTAATGGTAAACGCAGCACAGCTTATGCTCATCATATCTTTTCTCTAGTCAAGCTAATAGAATTATAATCCATCTAAGCCACCCAAATTTTGATAATTTTCATCAGAAAAAGTAACATAAATTTTTAGTCACAATTAGTCATATTTAGTCTCATGGTAATAGTAAAGTTCAATATCCAGGATAGCTCTATCGGAAGATAAATCTTTGATGTCGGAACGTGTATTGAATGACAGGCTTATTATAAGATGCTCTGAAGCGCTATTCTACAGTTGCACAATTCCAGATTGATAAGGAACTTTTAAATTTAGCTTATGGTGCATGCAAATCATACCAGTTCTACCTTGAAGACTAGAAGAAAGAGAAGGAAGAGCAATTGTGAGATTAGAAAACGAAAATGAAGAAAAGTTGAAACAAAGAAAAATAGAAAAAGAAAAGCTGTCAAGTTTAAAGGGATCTGTTAATAAGTTAGAAGTAAAAGTCAAATTAGTAAATAGAGAGAGAAAGGAAACTCCAAAATCAGCTGATGTACTTTTTAAACAGGCAAACCAGAGGCTAAAATCATCTATTGAAGCAAAAGACATTGAAAGTATTAGAATAGCTCAGCAGTATAAAGTTGAGGAATAGGGAAAGAGAGCATGAAAATGAAGAAAATAAATTAAATTGCTTAGTGAACAAAAGGAAAACTACTTTGATAGAATCATTTTTCTGTAAAAAACCAAAAACATATATTTTCGGAGCAATTTTTCTCTATTTATATGAGTATATTATTATTTTTTATTTTGAATGGCAGCAGTCTTGTAAAGTAAGCAACCTCAATTGTACTCTTTTGTTGTTGTTTTTTCCTCATTTGTATCTTTAATCTGATGCATTAGTTCAAAATATGTCTATTTTCGGAACTTGTTTTAAATCATTCCTCATGATTCAGTTTAGCTTGTCACATGTTTCTATTCAGCTTCTTTGCACCTTTTGTTTTTTTTTTTTTTTTTGTGGCTACTTTTTTTGCAACTTTTTTTTATTTTGAAGGCAACTTTTTTAGTATTTTTAGGCGACTTTTGCTACTTTTTTGTAACATTTTTCCTGTGGCAACCCTGAACTGTATTGGCCAGAGATACAAAGGATATTAAAAGGAGACCATTTGGTCATTCTCCAATGTTGCTCTATCCTCCCATGTTTGTCTTGTATTATAACCTATTTAAGAATACTGATGGAAAACTTTAACCTTCAGCACTAGTTATTATGCCTTCCCATTGTTAAATGCAGGGCTTGTTTTTCAACCTGCTTTTCAGCAAAAATTCCTATTTTTCTGCAAAAAATTTCCACATTTCTCACTTTTTAGCTTGATTTTCCTTCAGAATTTTGTTTGGATTTCCAGAAAACAAAGACAGAAAACGTCCTTGTTTTTATCCCCTTAACGAGCAAATGTACTCTGATGTTTGATTGTGACTTGCTAGAATTTCAATTTCTGCAAATTAATCAAAATTTAGCAACTTTATCAAAGCTTATTAGGTTGGTCAATGGTCATAAATAAATTTGAACTGCATAATTAAATATTAATTTAACTATTATTCATCCTTCGTTTGTTTCAATTATTTATTCAATGTGTATATGACGTAC
Organism: Uloborus plumipes; assembly: GCA_038373865.1. NCBI lineage: Eukaryota > Metazoa > Arthropoda > Arachnida > Araneae > Uloboridae > Uloborus > Uloborus plumipes. The sequence continues at coordinate 9,755 of JAXGGA010002309.1, forward strand.
AGAACTTGTATATGATTATACAATGTACATTAGGGTGGAGCGAAAATGACCGAAAAAAACTTATTTTTGAATTTCAAATAGCTTGATGTGTCAAAATGTGCCATTTGATCACTAAAACGGAGTGTGAAAATTTGAAGAGATTTGAAAAAATTTTTGATCTCCCTTCGCGACCTTTTATTTTACAGTATTTAGTGACATTATGTAAAAAATTGACTATACATCAGACAAAGTGTTTTTCCGTTTAGCGACCTTTAACAGCAACAAAATATCGGAAATATAATAATTAATACAATAAACAATATCAAAATACTACATATGCAAAAATACAATAAAATGTCACAAATATTTAAAGTGAAATGCGAGAATTCACGTTTTGTCTCAAACTTCGGCATTAGCTCTCGCGAAGCAATTCAAGCTCGGACGAACCCATCTCCTATTATGTGCCCACAAACTACCTTTGCTGCCTCTGTCACCAGCTTCACATGTCTTTGTCATGTTCCACGGCTTAAGTGTGATTTGGAAAATTGGGGCTCGATTGGCGGTAGTGATCCATTGTGAGTGATTTAAGCAACCAGGATTTCTATTTGCTAAAGTAAGGTTACATTCACCTTTGCTGATGCTATTGCACATTTTTAGTAGATAGCGTTGATCTGCGCTTAACTTCTTCGGGTCCAGATTGGACAACTCCTCAATTAACAGTATGGGTTCAAAGGAAGTAGCAGACTGATTATTGCACGTAGCAAGCAGTTTTCCGATATCTCCAGAAAGTCCCCGCGGTCCTGTAGTCGTGCCATCCATAGTGCATGGAAAAGATGGCACCGAGGCAGCGCAGAGCATACCAGCCACTGCAGAAGACGCTTTAATGTTTCTTCCAGTCGTCATATAACACCTGCTCTATGACCTGTATTCACATTCGTGCCATCACACTCTACAACTTCAATGCTCTCCATTTGTGCATTCTGCTCTATGAAACTAGAGACTATTACATCAGCAATGCCTTTGCTGGAGCTTGATGTTGGAATAGTGTGGCTGAAGTAAGAAGAACCTGTTTCTGCAATGATGATTATCTGTTCTTCTGTTAAGAGTTTTCTGTGGTACTTGCTGCCACTACTGTCGACTACGTGTGTCACAGTTTTATCTTTTCGAGTATCAAATTATATTTCCTCTATGTCACGATGAGCCTGATTAATCTGCTTATCATTTTGTTGGAGTTTCTTACAAGTTTTTCTTCTTTCTCTACGGGTCTTACTTCGATCTATTATTTTAGATCGGTCGATTGGCGACACGAGACCAACATCGTGCAGAACTGATGCTGCCAATACAGTAGCCAATCTAGGTGAGACTTCGATCCAATCGCAAGCTTCAGTAAGTGAAGGTAGAGAGATTGTCCTGTTCATACGTTTTATATTTTTCTTTGCCTTAGTCTCAATTGGTTTTTCATCAGGTTTGTACCAATTGTCTGTCACACTGCCCAACGAGTGAGATTCCTCGTCGATACTATCAGTATCGGCAAAATTGGATGTATTTTTCCTTTATATGAAACTTAGCTTATTTACTCGACTGAGAATGGCTTCCTCTCTTTTAAAATTTCTCCTCAATTTCGCCGTCTCATTTTTTATCTATGCCACCGATTATCATCTTTCTTGGTCCACTTTGATCATGCAGAAAAATGTGTTCCTGTGCCGGAACTTTAAATTCTGTAGGGCATTTGCAGTTTGAAGTCATGTCGAAGCACTTACATTTGCTGAGAACAAATAGGCTGTTGGATTCGTTACAGAAGTCTCTCAGTCTCCGTCGGTAGTTGATATTATCATTTTTTTCTTTTGTAAACCTTCAAGATTGGATTGAATTTGTTGTGGAATGATTGAATTTTTCAACCGCATGTGCGTAACTTACCATTGGAAGCCAGGCTTTGTTCAGATCTCTTCCACTTCATAACAAAGTGTGCGATATGTCAAAAAATCATGTTTATTTTCCATTTTCCGTCTTGTCTTCTCGTAGTTGTATATATTTTTCCATAATATCGATGTTAGTTGGCAGAGTATAGGATGGAAAGTTTCTTGGAGAGTCAAAAGTCACGCATGATACTTTGTCTCTTGTGACTGCCATCAATTTGATTTATACAATAAATGTAATGTTTATTATTTCATAAATAATAAATATATATTAAATATTATTCATATGATAGAAAATATCTCTTTGAAAAACAAATATACAACTGAAATTGAGTTTCAGTTTTAAAATAGTTCGATTCCAGTCTAACAGAAAACCGAAATAGTTATAGTTTTGTAGCTTCGTATGTAACATAACAACAGTAGTATAATCTAATATTAGCAATAATATGAAGCTGGATTCAGCCGTGCTGAATTCAGACTGAATCTAGCTACAAAATCGTAAATGAAAACCCCATCAAATCTATAAAAGAAAACTATCCTTTGAAGATCTACTACACTTACAGGAGGGCTGCTGTATGTATAATAGGGATGGACCGGATAGTGATTTTGCCGGATACCGGATATCGGATATCCGGTGGCTCATCATACGCCGGATATCCGGCCGGATATCCTGCGGATATCCGGCATTACAATTACATTGCATGTTCGCTTATTTTTATGTAATGCAGCTTCAAAACAATAAATCAAAGTTGTTTCTCGCATAATTTCTTTAAGAACATGTTAAATACATTTAAATTAATTTTTTCAAGCCTCTATTTTATTTGTACAGGAGTAGCGCTACATATGAAATGAAACACTAGCATATTGTGATTTCTTTCTAAATTATGTATTTTTATCAAAATAGACGAAACTTTAAAAGATTGAATTAAATATTTCTGTATATACTCAAAGTTTAAACTTTTAATTATTCTTGGTTTAAATTTTAAAGCTTTTCTGTTTCAATATCATTTCAATAGGTTTCTACGTAAATGATACAGTTATTAAATATTTCATCAATATTTAAAAAAAAAGAAAGAAACAAAGAAAGAAAAAAGGAAAAAAAAAACTAAGCTCAGATAAACGTTATTTTTTTTTTTTTCAAATTGATACATATTTTATTAGAATTTTATGAATTTAAACTTCATTACAAAGTAACACATTTTCTTATTTCTAATTTTGCAATAATATAAAGCAAAATTTTGCTTTGAAATTCTTTTTTTTAAAGAATAATATGCATGTAATTTTTCTAACATACAAGTTAAAGAAGAAAATATTAAAACAGGACCAGTGTTGTGCAATGAGTTACCGCCCAGTAAGCCAGGGCTGAGGCAGAACTGTAGCAAATACACCCACAGCTCGGTGCATTTGCTACAGGACCAGTGTGTTAAATAATAATAATAATAATAAAGTTATCAGGGTTGCAAAAAACCCACCTGCCCAAAAAAACCCACCCAGATTTTTTTGGGTGAAACCCACACAAAAGTGGGTTTTATTGGGTTTTTAAAAATTAGTGAGTTTTATTTCATATTCAGCATTTTTTATATTAGATTTTATCCATTGTATTTAAAAAAGTTACCTTACCTATTGAAATTTATATGTCTACCTATGAAATGTATATATAAAACACTAAGACAATTTCTTTTTTGCCGATGGCCAACGATTGTTTTGTTTACAGTTGGCAATGGCCTGGAGTAATATTACGGGGAAAGAAGATAATGTTACAAAATACATTTTAAAATGTTACATCTTCATCCTAATAACTACGAAAATTGAGAACAAATTATTACTAAATATCGTTACATTTCATTATTTTTTTTTTACATTCATCTATGATATAACTTGGGTGGTGGTGGCATAATAAAAAAGTGTAAACTAATCCTTTAAAGTAATTTTCAAATGTTATTTGTTACTTTGTCTTTTATGATGATTTATTTACATTATTTGAATGCAAATTAATTGCATATTAAATTAATTAAGACAAAATAAAAATCAGCATTCTTAATTCTTTATTAAACATAGAAATCCCCCCCCCCCCACCTTTTCCTTTTTCAACAACCAAAAGAAACAAATCTAAAAAAACCCAATAAAAGCCAATAAAACCCTAAAAAACCCAATAAAACCCGCCCAGGTTGGGTTTTTTGAAAAGAACCCGGGTTTTTTGCAACCCTGAAAGTTAAACTCAAATAATCAGTTAAAAATTTTATGTAACTCCAAAAAACAAAGGAACATGTTTTCTGAAGATTCAAATCAGCAGTTTAAATATATTTTTAAGACGTATGCTAAAGTTGTTCACTTTTTAAAAAACAAATGAGTAAACTTTACTTAAATAATCAACTTGAAATTTTACTTTAGTTCCAAAAAATTAAGACACACATTCTTAAAAGTGGCAAATTATCATTTTAAATACATTAAGGGTCATGCTAAACATATTCACTTTTTTAAAAACAAATTAATAAACTAATTCTTAAACGATCACCTCGAAATTCAACTTCATTTTGAAAAAATAAAGATACATTCCGAGATGCAAATGTTATATTTATGGGTTATTCCAGCCAAAATGGTACAAATCATGTCTGAAATTGTCGAGTTAAGTTTATCAAATGAAGTAATTTTCGCCAACTAATCATTGTTTTAAAAATTATTCTCTGTTTATTTGTGCATAATAAAGTGTAAATGGCTTGTATATATGAGTCATTCATTAAGGGTTTTGAATAGTTCGACCACTTTGTGTAACAGAGGAGACAAATGAGGTTTGAAAAATATATTTCTAATCGTAAAGAAAAGTTAATTACAGAACAAGTATAAAATGAACTAAGCATCCTAAAACTAATTCTGTCTGCAATTACAAGAAAAAATATTTTTTGCACAATTAATGCGACTGTAACAGAGTGGACATCCCACAGTGCAAATTAACTATCATCAGCAAAGAATTTTAGGCTTATCTTAGTTACTGATTATATAATTCAATGTATCAAAGTAATCAAAGCAGATACATTACTTGTACTTATAAAAAAAAATATCACATTGAATGCAATTGCTAATTTTATTTCTGAAAGCTTGTAACAGAGTGGACAGTTTGAAACAAAAAAAAATCTAGGAACAAAGATAAATTGGTGTTTTTCCAAGATTTTTTTGTTTACATACATAAAAATCAGCAGAAAGGGTGTCAGAAGCATTTTTTGTGCTGTGCATTGCAAATGATTTTGTTGTTGCATTTCAGCTTAATCTTAAATTGCATTTTAAGTCCTAGCAATTTGAAGCTGGGGCAGATCATTTTTTCCTTCTTTTGCCAAAGATTTTTTTTTTTTTTGGGGGGGGGGGGGGTCCTTTATAAATGGCTTATGCCTAAATAAGTAATACTTGGTTACACACAATTAGATGGAGAACAAATTAAAAAAATATAATTAATTGGTGGTAAACATTAAAATTAATTCCCAAAATGCTGAAGTATCGGGACTGATTTGTACCATTTTCGCTGAAATGACCGATATATTATCATTATTATTTAAAATTATTCTAAACATGTTCACTTTAAAAAATAAATTAATAAACTTATATCTAAATAATTAACTTAAAGTTTTACTTAAATTCTAAAAGACAAAATACACTTTCTAAAGATGCAAATTAACATCTTAAATACAGTCAAGTCTCAATAGCTCATAGTCCCAAGGGACCGGCTAAAACTTAGAGTTATTGATAGTTCGAGTTACAAGCAGTTCCTACCGTCTTTTCAAGAATTTGGGACCAAAGGAAAACTTTGAAATGAAGGTATATTTGAGTTTATAAAGCTTTGAGTTATCGAAACTCGATTGAATGTTATTGAGGGTCATGCTCAACATGTTCTCGAGGAGTTACGGAGCGGCGTGACAGACGTGAAAAGATTCTAATAGCAGAGAAATATCTTTTCTGAAAGGAAGGTATTACAAAAAGAAAGAACGAAACCAAAGTGTAAAATTCAAAATTTCTTTACACACATTTAAACTCTTTCAAAAAAAAAAAAAAAGCATGGTTTTAAGTTGCGACGATTCATGGGGACAGATGTTTTCATTATCTAAAAGAAAACTTTCGTCAATGTTAGATAGGTTATTTAGTGTATGTTATTTTCAATTATAATAAAGCAATAATAGTGGCAAAGTAAAAAATATCTAATTACAACATCATTGGGTGTTAATAGATCGCAATTTTTGTTAGAAGCACAAAAACTAAAAATAAAAGAATTCAATAAATAAAATAATTTGAGAATTTATATTAAAAGCTACTGCGATTAATTTTTATGAACTAACGATATGATCGTAAGTTTTTTTCAACCTTTTGTCGCACATTAATCCTTGAAGGTTTGTAGCCTTTTCTTTCTAAATATTTTAACTAAAATATTTTTGAAAAGCTGAAGACAATCATATTTTATCTGGCAATTGTGAAAAATCAAATATGCAGAATGCTTCCATGTCCAGTACACAGTCGGAGGAATAACACAATTTTTGTTTTAGAAGCAAAAATTGGTAAAAAGGAAAGATGAAAAGTAATTACATCATCTAAAAGGTTTATCAAACAATGAAATTTTTAACTAAGATTTTTATAAAAAAGAAAATATTTAATTAGGTCCTCACATCATACCGGATAACCCTCACATCAATTCCGGATATTCCCCACATCAATACCGGATACTTAGCCGGATATCCTGCAAAAATCTTCCGGATATCCGTATCCGGGGTGGTCAGCCGGATCGGATATCCGGAAGTACCAGATACTTAAAATATCAGCCGGATAGGCCGGATACCGGATAGTTACCGGATATCCGGTCCATCCCTAATGTATAACTAATAACAGGCGGGAAAATAACCTTTTATTTTTCTAATAACTACTAATGGCATCTACTAAAATTAAAGTGAAGTATTAAAAATGTCAATTTTAGTACAAAACGACGCAAAAAGGTGAAAAAAAATTGTAGGACATTCAAAGTGCCCTATAAAGTCTTTTAATGCAGTATTTTGGCATAAAATCTCAAAATGTCAATTTTTCAGTGAGGCGAAGGGAGATCAAAAAATTGTCAGAAAATATTTTGATTTTGCAGAATTGTTACTGTATACAAAAGGCACGTTTTCCACATACAAGCTTAGAAAAATTAAAAAAAAAGTTTTTTCGCTCCACCCTAATGTACATAGTAAAAAGTCTCTATTGCTGACTAAACAACAATGAAAATTGCTTTGTTGTGGTGCATTGCAATCATCTACTGGAGTTTTTTTTTTTTAATGTTACAGATGTGTTAGTAACGTAACATGCTATTCTTTATTTCTCAGGGATCGCAGTCAGAGGTTACCCATCGTTGGTTCTCCTTACTGGATGGCTCCCGAGTGTCTGAAAGGGGAGTGGTACAATGAGATGGTAAGTTCTATCTTTTTTTGAATGCACTGAAATGTCAATTTTGCATTATTAGCAATAAAAAAAATTACAAAAAAAATTGAAAATTTATAATGTACGCTTTTTTTTTGAAATCTTGTGACTTTAATTGTATCTTCGTAGAATTCAATGTATAATTCTTTTGCTGTTTATATGCTAAGAGTTATCATTTACTAATATGCAATGCATCAAAATTGTTTTAACAGTTTCTTGTGTTTTCCTTTTCTTTTCTTTTTTACTGCTTCTTTTCAGCTTTAATTTGGGTGTTGCGTTTGTGTACGTTTTATTCACATTTAGCTGTCTTTGGAAAAGTACATGATTGGGTTTTTTAAATGTCACTTTTCATGAGCGACAATGGCATCAGAGTTAGATCAGTTCGTAATTTGAAAGTTCAGTTAGTAATTTGAAGGAGAGAGTAGTTCTGTTCAGTTAGTAATTTGAAATTTCAGTTCGTGATTTGTTCAGTTTCAGTTAGTAATTTGAAAACTCGCAATTCTGAGAATACATGCAAAAATTTTAATGAAACTGTAGCAATCACTTTAAGGCATAAAAATGAAGTTTTGTTGAAAATAATAATTTTTTTACCAATCTGGGGGCTATTGTGCTGTTTTGTGGTAACGCACGGAACTTATCTTTAAATTTGTTTTCGGAGAATTCAATCTAAATGGAGTCTTTCTTTTTTTCAGGCTGATGTTTTCTCTTTCGGCATCATACTTTGTGAAATTATTGCTAGGATTGACGCTGATCCAGATATCCTGCCTAGGACTGAGGTAAATCGCTTTTACAGGGTTCTCACGGTCCTTAAAAACTCCTTGTCTTTTATTTTAAAAAATATGGGCCCTTAAAAATCCTTATTTTTGGCTCAAGGTCGTCAAGGTTCTTAAATTTCTTTCCAAGTCCTTAATGTTTGCTATATACTACGAGCAATTTACAGTTTAAAATTTCTATGGATGATTCTTTTTTCTAATAGCTCTTCCTTTTGCTTACATTCGGACCCTCTTTGAGGTTAGAACTTCTAAGTGTAGACAAAAAGTTCTTGTGGTGCACCTACATTGGGACCCACTGTGAAGCTGGAGTAAAGATCAGGAAAACGGGGGGGGGGGGGGAGGGGGGGGGATAGTAAAATGTTTTAGTGTTGAAAAAATTTTTTGTAAAAAAATTGCTTTAGATTACACAGTATACTGTATGTGGTACTGTTAAGCATTTTGTGTTGAGAAATTTTTCATGCAAATATATTTTACGGGTTTTGATGACTGATAGGTATTTTCAAGGTCCTTAATTTTTTACAGAAAGTCCTTAGGAAGTCCTTACTTTTATTTTGAAAAAGGAGTGGGAACACTGTTTCAACTGCCTAATTTAAATTAGAAGCTTTTAATGTCTTGAAAAAATACTTTAAGCATGTCTGTTTTCAAAGAAACTTATAGCTATAATATTTAATTTCTGTTTCATGGAAACTTTTTGAACATGGCGTTCTATTTTTTTTTTAGTGCTAGATTGTTCGCAAAAATGTAATAAAATATGACCTTAAAAATAAACAAATATCTGTATTCCTCATAAAGCCCCCCCCCCTCCCCCCCACTTCATATCATTTCTTTTACAAAATACTGTTTAAAAAGTAAATGGTTTTGCAAATAATTCTCTTGAAACAATCTTTGGCTTACAGTTCATTTGGTAAAAATATTCTAATAAAAGTCTACTATCTGATTATGTATGATATAGTAGACTTCCAGACCAGATAATATTTATTTAAAAGTTTTTGTTAATTTTTAGTAAAATTTCAGACTTAGTGTTATTTTTAAAAAATTTATCCCATAATAATTTTGGGGTGGTACTACTGAATTGGTTGTCTTTACATAATACCATTATTCAAAACTCAGAAGCGAAGCCAGCTAATTAACTTGTTAATCTAGCTTTAGCCAAATTTGTAAAACTTTGATTAAAGCAAAGATCATATTGTCTGAAGATGTTGGTGATTTCTTGACTGATTTGCAGAATGATCTTAGATGCAGTAGGTCTAATTCGACCAATTATTTATTATGTTCATGTTCACTTATCCTCTCAGTACTTTGCTATTATATATTTATCATGTTTATACTGAAGGGCAGGTTTCTTTTTAACCTTAAAATGAGTAATTGTTTGCCACATTTCTTGAAGGTTTGTACTTCTTTACGTAACATTTTATTTATATTGTTGCATAAAATATTTTTAATTATTATCCTTGGACATTGATCACTTTTTTAAACTATTTCAGGATAATCTTGAAATTGAGGAAAATGACATTTCTAATATGGTTGTGGGGAAGTGTGGAATAATTTGCAGGGATTATTTGTTACTTATAGCGGAGTTAACGCTTTTAAGTTTTGATCTTCACTGAAAAATTAATGAATTAACTTAGTTACATTGAGCACCAGTTACTGTTCATTTGCTTCCCATATGGTTTAATAGTTAGGAATACTGTTAAGATAATCCAGGCTATGTTGGCAGTTCTAAGACTTCAACTAAAATTACCAAGTTATTGGAAAACCATTGCTGGACATTTCTTTGTGTTTGCATTTAAATTGTGTTGGCCTTTGAAGATAGAAGTTTAGTCTAAAGTTGTATCGTTTGTTTTATTAACATGTTTTCATTCATTATTCTTGTAGAACTTTGGAGTGGACTACATGGCTTTCAGTGAGATGTGTCCAGAGTGCCCACCACAGTTCCTGGAACTGGCTTTCAGCTCTTGCAGGGTGAGTCTTCGTTTTCTTTGTTTCAGTTAGAGGTTAAAATAATTTCTTTGCAACTTTTAATCTTTGTGTGCAATTTTCACATTAAGAAACTTTTAGTACTACATATAATATGAAATATATATGGCTGAATAAATTTACTGTACTGCACTGCTGAACATTAATACACCATATTTCTGACTATTTTCGCCTTATTAATAATAAATCCTTCAAGTGAAAAATCAGTAAAATGTTCCAAGTTTCAATAATGTCAAAAATCCGATACTTCCAAAAAAAAAAAGATATGAATTCACAATTTTTGTGCTAAAACTAATCTTCTACACAGTAAAAAAAAAAAAGCTTTTTCAATAATATAGTGCCAAGCTGTCATCAAATTGGCATGAAAATTTAAAAAGCGAATCCAGCAATAGTTTAGCGATTCTTTGTCATATGTGTTACATAAATCATGCTGAGTTCTTGATTCAAAACATCTGTAAAACACTTTTTTGCATAGATCACTATTTTCACAAATTTTCAACAATACAGTTCATGTGTAGGATGGGGGAAGGGACATTAATTTTAAAGACAAAATTTTTTTTTTTCTTTTTTTTTCCCTCACATTTTATTTTGTGCCTGAAAATTTAACTCAAACTTCAACTAGTATTATTTTCTATTAAATAATTAAAAATCAAATTTGCTTGAAATTTTCTGCCAAAAATTTTCTTCAAAAAAGAATGTAAAGTATTATATTCTTTAACCAAGTTATATGGAGATAAAGAAAACTTAATGCTTTTCACACAAGGACACAACCTGTTTTATTCGCTAATTGATTAAAAAAATCAGGATGTATAAAGCATTTGTTTTAAGACATCTTAAGAGATAATAGTATTATTGGATTCAAATATGGAAGTACGCCGTAGAGTGTGGCATAAAAAATTAGTCTTTTTTTTATGGACTTATTTCGAAAGTTCAGGTTAAATCCCCAAAACCCCCCTTCACATGTCATAAAAATTTGTCTACTATTGCGTTTTTGAAACTTCAATTAGGAAAAATTGTAGGCAGAGAAATGGATCAATTTTTCCAAAAAAAAAATCGATTGGGGACCGTCTCTGAGCCTCATACCTTTCCCTTAACTTAACATGAACTATAATCAGGTTAATAAGAGTTCAATTTCTAAAAATTGTTTTGAAGCCCATCCTACCTTTCTTCCCACAAACATCCCTAAAAACCCTAAAACTGCATTTTCAAAACTACAATTTCAAAAAAATTTAAATTGTGAATCGCCTAGATCCCTTACTACCCCCCCCCCCCAAAAAAAAAAAAAAATAAACAGAGCTGGATCTGCCTTGCTTCTAGCAACATTGAAGCTTGTTTAAAACTTGTTTTTTCAAGCTTTGAAGTGCTAAAGAATGCAAAGTCCCTAATGTTTCGAAATATGGTCTGCAATCATGTTTGTAAGATTTTAATTTCGGAAAATTTTCGGGCTAGGGTCCTATCCCCCTTTTCTCTAATATCATCCAAGATCACCAAAAGTTATGTTTAAAAACAATAATTGGATGATACACTTAGCAAGCAGTCCTTTTTACATTTTGAGTGGTTGCTATCGCATAAAATCTGAAAAATGTTTTGAAAAATTTAAGCCCCCTCTAACATTACTGAATATCACTTTAAAATGCTGATTTTTAAGATTTCTGTTGCCAAATGTTTCCAGGAGAGAACCCCAGAGCCAAACATCACCAGAGACCGCCTGAAACAGCGTTTTCAAGACAATATTTCAAAGAAATTTTGAGGGGGGGGGAACCCCCGGACCCCTATGAGATTAGGAAATTTTTTTCAAAATGCCCACCCCCCTAAAAACATTTTCTGGTTGTGCTACTGGTTAGCAGATATTTTAATATTTCTTAAAATGTCCCCCAGTATTTTACATTAGTTGTATCTGTTATGTACAGAAATACGGTTCAAATATGTGCTTATAATCTGCCTTTGTATGGAATGTGCAGTTCCAAGCACCGTCATGTGCCACAACTTATTACATATGTCTCCCTTCCATTGCAGATTGACCCTAATAGCCGCCCAAGTTTCCCAGACCTCGCTGATCAGCTGCAGAAGCTGCTGAGTGTTGTCAGCTGCCTATCTGGGGACCCAAATGCCTCTTGCCCCCCTGTCATATATGCGTCCTGCCTGGATGATGGTGACAACATAGACCGTGTTCGAGCAATCTGTGAGTATTTAGATTTGTCTCTCTCTGTTAAAGCTTTGACTAACTGGTAAGCACCCCTCATCGCCGACTGCATGTATATGTCATTAATGATCTCATCATATGTGATTAATGTTTCAGCTTCATTAATTGCAAATTTTTGCATCTAATAAAAATTCCTTAAATGGTATAAGTGCAAATTGGTGAAAAATATTTTCAGTGTTAAAAGTTTTGTTTTCTGTTTTAATAGAGCATTAAGTGTTGAAAGGAGGTTTGCCCTTTGAAATTTTTTTCTTGTGGCTGTCACAATGGTATTATTTGCATAGCTACCAATTTTTATTTATGTTTTTTAAAAATTCCTTTGTTGCTATTTTTCTTAATAAACTTTTCACCTCTGTAATATAATCATAGAAAAATCTGAGGTTTAGCAGAGATACTGAAGAGCAGTTCCATTTTGCGATATTGGTCTAAACTTTGAGTTCATTGTGGAGAAGTAAAACATTAAATGGGAGCCCTTTCCACAAAGATTGTGCTGCATTCAAGCATCTGTAACATTTGTCCCTAAAACTGGCAGGCTCAAAAGTTAAAGCTGGTGTTTCTGTTGGACAACAAAACAAATGAGTGTCAAGAGTTTCACAAGCTTAGTAAAGCAAAGGAGAATTGTATTGAAGGCAACGTAATCCATCCTCAGAAATCATATAGCTGATAACTAGGTTAAATTGATTAAGTATTAGTTTAAAAATAATAGTAAAATGGACTGCATGATGCCTCTTAAATTGCATATCCAGGATGGACCTTTAAAGTTTCAATGAGAATATGGGTGCCTATTCTAATCAGCAAAGAGCGAACTCTCATCAGGACATGTTGAATTTTAAATGTTGTTATCAGAGAATCTGTTGTGAACACATGATGGGAGACTGAATTTAAAAAAAAATATTTGAAACTGATAAGCAATACATTTTCAAAGCTACACATGTCTAGGTAGGTAGGTATCTTGTCATCAGTTTGTGGAACTAGGACTCAAATGTACTATTTATTTTCAATATAATGTACTGTTTTCTCTTCAAATTAGGAAGAACATAAAAGTTTGTATTTTTTGCTCAAATTTCAACTTTTTGTTGCCCTGATTAAAAAAAGTTTGTGTTGAAAGTTTTTTTTTCAGGTTTTTATGCAAGAAACAATTTGAAATTATCTCAATTACTCAGAAACAAATTGTTATATGATGTAATTATTGGTTTTACAGTCTATTTTCATTTTGAGAATCTTCTCGTAAACATCAACTTTTAATAAAAATTAAATCTGTACTTTTGGAACACAATAACTTTTTATATATACCATTTAAGTTTTTTAATACAGTCAAACTCACTTTTAAACAAGCCCTAATTTAACAAAAACACAGATTCAACAAGGAAATTACACTTGTTCTCACAATGTTAAGTCTATTAGATCCATAATTTGCTTTTAATAAGAACCCCACATAAAGCAAGAAATAATTTGATTTTTAAAACAGATCCCCTAATGTATATAGCATGTAATAATCTTGTTAAATAACTCCTATATTTTTAACTGCATAGGGGTGAATATCAGGAAAAGTGCTAATTTAAGTCACAAATGAATTTCTCAAGCACTTCCAAATAAAAACCAAAAATTTTTCTTTTTCCATACAGTAAACTGCGCCGCACATACAATCCATGACAAAATTTTCAGGTTTTACTTTAATTTGTGACAATAGAACTCTTTTTATTGTCTCAATGTCATGTCAGCAGCGCGTCACACATTCGAATCGCAAAGTTCAAAAAAATCTTGTGGATTATAAAACATCGCAGCAGAAACAAATACAAAAGGAAATAACGTGTTTTATGTTCATCTATGACGTTTAACTCTTGAGTTTTAGATAAAATGAATTTAGATCGATAAAAAAAAGCAATTTCTGCTTGTCACAAGTTTTCATAACATGAGGAGTGAACCAACTTCCGGAATGATAAAATCTAGACAAAACATTTTTTGGTGCCAAAAAATTACGCTGGGAGAAGCTCTAATATGTGATGTTTCAGTTCCGATGAAAAATTTTCCTTTCGGCTGCATTAAATTATGGGTAAGATTTTTTCAATCTTGACTTTTCTGTTTCTACCAAATGAAGTGTCATGTCGGCAGCAGAATTTAAAACACAATATAAAGTAATTTTTCAATTTATTTTTGCATAATGGAAAAGAAACCTATTATCATGGACATAATAAGGTGTTTTTATTTTCGAATCTTCAATTAGGAATGTTCAGCTATCAGGGGCGCCCCGAGCTTAAATTTTTGGGAGGGGGAAAATTCTCAATTTGCCGAATGGAACTTCAAAATGTGCCGAATGAAAAAAATACGAGTATGTACACAAACTTACTACCATTACTTTGTGAGAAAAGACGATGGGTGTAACTTAAAAAAAGAAAAAAAAGAAAAAAAAAAAAAACAAGAACTTCGATAACTAACAACGGGGTTGTGTGCTGAATCGCCAAAGCGATTGATTGGATTTCTTATATACATATTGACTGCAAGACACAGTGGCGTACTCAGGGGGTGAGCTGACAGGCCTGCAGCCCCCTCCGAAATTTTCAAAACAAATTTTAATAATGTAAGCCACTAGCAAAACAGATTATAAAATATTGCATATTAGTAGCTTATTTTTCAATGGCGAATCAACGAAATTATATAACGGGATTTTTTTTTCAACACTATTTCTTCATATATTACATGCATAATTTATTGAAAATGATGAAAACTAATTTTATTAAATTCTAAAAAAAAAGCATAATGTCTGAAAAAAAATTTGAACAAGGATTAAAATTAAATTATATCTAAAATTTTTTCCAAAGGCATAATGACTTTTAACGCAGAAATTAATTTGTTTCTAGTTATTGAGATGGGTGGCGGATTTACCAAGTCACACATGTCGCAACTGTGACACAAGAACCCGGAAAGGAATTTAAACTGCACATGAAAAAAATTTCACGTTAAACAATGGGCTCCCAAAATGTATTGCGGCAGGCTCTCAAGTGTGGAAGTCCTATGGCCATTGATTTAAATCAGTGAGTAAAAAATGCATTGAAACAAATTAAAAGAGGAAGAAAAAAATGTCAATTTAAAACTAACCGTTAATAGCGAAAATTCGCTGCTTGAAGCAGTCTTTATTTTTTTTTCTTACCGTATCAAATGGATTTTTTGGAGCTCCAGCAAATTTCACGGAGATATGTCTTCCACCGTGGCAAAGTTCCTTATGTTTTCGTTTATAATCGTCATCAAAATTAGTTCCACAAATTAAACACTCAACTTTATATCGTTTACGAATTATCTTCATTGCAAGCAAAATCAATAAATTAAGAAAAACAGATAGATGTAAGAATTAAAACGAAAAGCAATTTTGAACTATTTCGACGGTCGATTCTTTTTTGTAGCGAAGAAAGTCAAGAAATAGAACTAAATAAATGAAGCTAAGAAGATAATATTTTTCAGTGCGAGAAATGAGAAAATCTGCTAGTGAAGCAAAAAAAATCTGAAGTCACCGCACATAATATTAGAGCTCTTTGCGTTCAAAGTGCAACATTTATGCATTGCAGCATTCTCACTATACATTATCCGTCTTGTCTGGAGTCATGCTACACACACTATGTAATTCACTGAAAGGCGCCAAGGAAAGAAACAGTTTCGTTCATAGAAAATAACGTTAATGAAAGAATGAGATATCTTTTTATTAATCGGATCTTCTCATTTCAAAGATGACTAATGTATAGCAAAAAAAAAAAAAGAAAGATTGCAAAAAAATATTTCAATACGATTCCTCAATGTGCCGAATCGTTGTCCGATTTTGCCGAATGAGGAAGATGTTTGGGAGGTCCCGGTGACCTCCCTGGACCTCCCTTCGGGGCGCTCCTGTCAGCTATCATATTGCGGGAAATTTGTCATGTCGGCAGCGCCGAAGTAGAAGGTATTTGTTACGAAACTGATGCGTGGTGCGTTACCGATGTTTTTTCGCAATTTTTTCTTCGTGTTGTGAGTTTGTTAAGTTTTAAAGTACAAAGGTAGATTCGTCGTACATCGTTTATCCTACTAAATTTTCCCATTTTAGCAGTTTATTCATTTTTTTTAATGCTTCAAAAACATTAATTTTTCCGAAAAATTGGAGTTTTCAAACAAAATTATTGCCTTTTTGCACCCTCTTTTCTTTTACATCAATATTCCGACCTTCGTTTCTAACTACTGCACCCAAAAATATAATTTTGTTTTAAAATGGAAAACTTAAGAACAGCTTAGTGAAAATCTCCCTCCCCCGCCAAACTCTGACTGTCTTGATCTAATTTCGTTTTTAAAGATTGTGTTAAGAATTTCATTTTATTTTTATTTCTAACTATTCACCTATTTATCTGTTTGAAAAAAACTTTGTCGCACTTATTTAGACTTTAACTAACTTTTAATTAGTCTCTAATTTTATTTATAAAACTAAAAAGCGTTCAGGCTCTGAAAATATTATTATATTCTAAGTAATAATTATTTTGTTTTTAAACATAAAAGGTAGTGAAAGTGTTTACTTTTGTGCACTAAGTGTAAAATTTGTAATATTTGTCAGTTCGGTAGCATTCTCATCATGTCGGTAACGCTCAAAGACAACCCCCCCCCCCTAAAAGAGGGGTAAATGTTCACTTTGACCATGCCTCGAATTTTTTAAAATATTGTTACTAATGTGTATTTGAAATATCCAATTAATTTAATTTTCTGAATATCTTTAAAAATTGAAAATTTCCATGGTCAAATTGGCACTTTTCCTGATATTCACCCATATGTTATCCCTTCCCTGCAAGCAGCGTGTGAAAAACTTTTTATTTGTTAGTGATACATTTTGATTTTGATTTTTAGTTGCCCATGGATGGACCCGAACCAGTCAGTCTCAGAGTAATGCAGAGTCAAGAAAAGATCGCACTCCAGAAAAAGTAACGCCAGCACTGCAAGTATCTACTCCATCACCCGTCACTCCGAAGCACATTGGAGAAGCTATGTCGATGCAAGATCCTCACTACAAACCAAGCAGCAACTCACAGAATCCTTTTGCTTCCTTGCCTCGTTTCTGGAAAGGCAAAAAGTTCTTAGAACAATCCACTTCCTTCGAAAATGTTGATCCTAGACACTCGCTCAACTTTGCTTCATTTTCACCTGTCCCTAACAATCCTCTACACAATACTGCCTCAAATTACAGCTCAAAGCATGCTCTCTCAAAGTCTCTGCCTACATCGCCTGTCCTGCTCAAGAAAACTATCTTTGTGAATTCAGACTCTTCACCGAGATCCACATCTCCTGTTCCTTCCTACAGTCCGCCCTCTTCTCTGTCACCGTTTGAGGCAGATGAGTCATTTTCGGGATACAATTCCGTCCAAGAGCAGATGAGTGACTGCAAGCTGGAAGATTCTAGGTTCATCCCACGAGATGCCAAAATTGAGCAGGCTCTCCTGACATGCAACTCACCAACACCAGTTGCTTTTGGAATGAAGACTGTCAAGCTTCGGCGTTCTTCAGGGGAATCTGGTTTCTTCAGTGCGGGGGACAGAAACAGTGCCTGTGACCTATTACTGGAGCAGATGAATGACAGCAAAATGGAAGATGGATGCAGCCATCCCATTGAGGGCAAAAAACCTTCCGGTGACTTAGAAATGAGTTTCATAGAAAAGACTCCTTCATCCTGTGCCAAACTGAGATACTCCTCTGACGAATCCAGCTTTTTAAGCACATCAGATCAAAGTAGTGCTTGCGATTTGTCTGTGGAGTATTGCCAGTGTTACGAAGAAGTGCCATCTTTGAAGAACAATGTCTTCGATTCATGGTCTGATCCATCTTCCCACGACATCGGCAGACGTAGAAAACGTCCGTCTTCTTATTGCTCTGACGAATCTTGTTCCTGCTGTAGGATGCACTTGAGCCATTATGAGGTTCCTGTGGAACCTGGAGAAAATCAGTCGTTCCACCAGTTTGGCAATAGTGCTGCTGGAAAAAAGAGCCAGGAGTTCTACATTAGCCCAAATCCTGGTGGCTCAAAAGAAGCTGTAGTTGGAATGGAATTTTCTAGTCATATCGAATCCTGTCCTGAATTTCGTCCTGAAGATGATCTTGGTTGTTCTGATTTTGTTATTTCCAAGACGTGTAAAAAAGGAAGTAGACTTGCTAAGTGCATGAGAACTTCACCTGATCTCTAAGGTGAGTTTGTGTTAAGTTTCGCCTTCGAAAAAAGGATTTCCTTAAACGCTTTCTCCACCTTTTAGCTTAAATTTCGGCAAAGATTTAAAAAGAAATGAGACTTAAATGTTTAGTAAATAAATGGTCAAAAGGAAAAAATAAGTTAAAAATATAAAAATTTAATAAAAACATATCTCAAGTCGCTTAAAACTTCATCTTACTTAGTAAATAAATCATGAAAACAGAAAGAAAAAAAAATCAGTAATTCATAAAATTAAAAGTTAGCTTGGAAAATGAAAGTCCCCCTCCCTCCCCCGTCTAACCCTAACTCACCAATTAAAACTATCTGAAAAAAAAAAAAAAAAAACCTCAAACCCGTGATTTGATATTCCTCTCACTTTTTGAACCATATAGAGCTTTTACTGTATTTGATATCATTTGAAATTTTACAATTATAATGAGATTATTTAAAATTGCATTAGTGTAGTCAATAATTAGTCATTTTAATATGAGTTTGAATCATCAGTGCCTTGTGTAGGTAGCACTTACTCTTTAAGCAAGATAAAAATTAAGTCTTTAGTAAACTCTTGAATTTTCTATGATCTATTAGTTGCATTTTGTAAATCCACTTGAAAATACATAAATTTTTTCTCAAATATCTGACTTTTTAAAATATTTCTTACATTTTTATTATTATTTTTTAAATATTTTTTATGTAAATACTTTTCAAAAGTGTATCCTTGAAAAATACAGGAAAAGAAACGTTTCTAGGAAGTGTTTTGAAAATACACTGTAGGACTTTTCAAAAAGATTTTTCATTTTTTTTTTTTTTTAAATAAGGTATTTTCGGAAAGATCTGTTTCATGGATATTTTTTTTAATATTTCTTGAAAATTTACAAAAACTGAAGGGAGAGGAAGATCATAAAAAGGTTTCTAAATAATGTTTCAAAGAATTTTCTTCATTTTAGTTTTTTGAAAAAAGGCTTAAATGCTTATTTTTTTTTAAACTAAAGGCATATTACTAGTTACGGATTCCGAGCTGTTGTGCCGTCATCTGAATGGCTTTAATCCATACGTTTCGATCGCAACTGCGGCGGTCATCTTCAGTGGGTGTCGTTGATTAATTTGGCGACTGATGCGAAATTTCGAACTGCTGCAAGATTTTAAATTGAAAACGCAGCGCCCTCTACCTTCCGGCTCGGGATTGACAGATGACTGGATGCCAAAGCTTGTTAACTTTTACTTCTTCCTCCTTCTTGTTAAAATTATTTGGGTGTTTGAAAATTTCAATGGCCTCTCTATGCAATCTGGGGAAAAAATTTGAAGTCCGTGAAATTATTTTGGCCTCTTTGAATTTTATATCATGGATTCCATTACTGAAAGTGTGCTCCGCGATCGCCGACTTTTCAGTCTGACCCAGCCAGCAATTTCTCTGATGCTCTTTGATTCTTGTATTAACACTCCGTTTTGTCGTCCCGATATAAACTAACCCACAGGAACAGGGGATCTTATAAACTCCTGCGGCGGACAACGGATCTCTAACATCTTTTACTGAACGCAGCAGGTCGGTGACTCTATTGGAGGGCTTAAAAACCGTCTTAAACGTAAAAGTCTTTCAATTCGGTCTGTGACATCCTCAACGTAGGGAAGGTAGGCTATGGACTTGACCGGTTCTGTCGGCGATCGCGAAGCACACTTTCAGTTATGGAATCCATGATATAAAATTCAAAGAGGCCAAAATAATTTCACGGACTTCAAATTTTTTCCCCAGATTGCATAGAGAGGCCATTGAAATTTTGAAACACCCAAATAATTTTAACAAGAAGGAGGAAGAAGTAAAAGTTAACAAGCTTTGGCATCCAGTCATCTGTCAATCCCGAGCCGGAAGGTAGAGGGCGCTGCGTTTTCAATTTAAAATCTTGCAGCAGTTCGAAATTTCGCATCAGTCGCCAAATTAATCAACGACACCCACTGAAGATGACCGCCGCAGTTGCGATCGAAACGTATGGATTAAAGCCATTCAGATCACGGCACAACAGCCCGGAATCCGTAACTAGTATTTACTCCGGCCGTGAAAGCCTTCATTCTTACATAAAGGCATATTGTTTTCCAAAATGTGCTTTTATATGTGTATTTTCTCAGGTTTGTTGTATGAATTTTTAAAAATATATCCTAGAGTTATTTTCAAACTTTGTTCTAAAGTTATGTCCCAGAAATTAAGAAAAAAAAACGTCCTGACAAAAATTATATTTGCTATTTGATTTTTTTTTTCTTTTAATTTTTTCTTTGGAGAATACATGTATTTTAATTACCAATTTCAAAATGAAGAAAAATTATTTAACCAAAAGTTTGTTATTAGGAATGTTATTAGGAAACCCTTATCTGATTTTTTTTTTTACTTTTAAGATGTTTTGAATGGATGGATTCGGAAGAAGAGGTTGTGAAAACTTTGTTATTTGCTTTGCATCGCTTTCCTGCAAGATGAAATATTTTAAATCCATGATGACATCTATTTCGCCAAAGAATAGAAATGGTTTCTATTGTAATTTATATGAAAATGTAATTTTTGTACAAATATGTAAATATTAAAAAGTGCAGAATGAGTAAACGCATTTTTGTACAAATGAATGCTCAAAATGAATGTGTGAATATGATTCTTATAAGGCCTTTTAATTCAAATTTTTATAGATTTATTTTTATTTTTTAAAGGTTGAAAAGTATGTTTTGAAATAAGATTTTAAGCTACTGTATTGACTTATTTTACTATTTTGTAATAAATATTTTTTCAGTCTGCTTTACTAAATTATCCAATGTATTATTGTAATTAAAAATGCGATGCTTGATGTATTGAATGAGAATGAATTGATGAATTCAAACTGCTAAAATTTTCTCTTTGTGTGTGCGCCTTTTTTTTTTCCCCATGCACACAATAATGATAGATTTTGATATATTCTATTATTGTAAAATATTTCAGCTTGAAATACAATGGAGATCAAATGTAATGCAAATTTACTTTTAAGTTAAAATTAATCTGATCTTAAACTTATTCTCGTATGTAGGGAAAGACCGAGAAACTTAAGCAAAATTTGCTGTCCCCCCCTCCCTTCTATCCAAAATTTTGCCTGCACACAAAAATAATTCATATATAGTTTTTGTATTATTTTTCTCCATTTAAATAAATTTTTATGACTTTCTTTTTTCTATTATTATTATTATTTTTTTTTTTTAATTGGATGGATTTCAATCAGAACACATTTCTTTAACTTGAAGGTTTTCTTTCACAGGGATTATGCCTTTGTTGTTTTTTTTTTCCCCAATTTTTAAATTGTAATGATCATATTGATTGCAAATTTTAGTTCGAAGAAAATGATGTTTTTTGCTGAAGTGGCATTCTTACCTAAAAACTGTTTGAATATTGGGTCATTCCATTTTAAATCAACAAATGGGGTGCGCATCACCATTTTTGATTTTGATGAAAATTTGCATGTGTATTCCTTTTACTTCCCAGAGCTCAAAACAGGGTTCATTTTATTTTTAAAAAATTTACCCTTTGATATATAGGCCATTTTTGTTGTTGGCAACAGCGAAAATTGGGCGTTTTGATGCTTTGTTTGATGAACTATAACTTTTTTTCTATCAAAGATTTTGAGCTGAAATATAGCTCATTGGAAAGCTAAGAAAAAGATCTTTTTATATATGCTATCAATAAATTTCAGATTTAAAAAAAATATTTATTTTTTCAAGGTCAAAGCTCACGACGAAAATGACATTTTTTACTACTTTCGAACATTAAAAAACCCATGAAGGGTTCAAAGTAACAAGCCGATTTTTTCATCATATATTCATAGTCATGGTTACTTACTGTATAAAAAAAATTGGCTTGTTACTCCACCCCCTTTATGAGATATGCCCCCCCAAAGTTGTAAATTTTTTAAAAAATCCAATTTTCAACGCTAAAAAAATGCATGTGGGGGGCAAGATAAAAATTTTTTTACATGTGGTATTTTAAGTACTTTTTACCAGCTTTCTAATAAAACAAAAGTTGCTTTGTTATTCAAAGGCGTTTGGCAGATATAAGGGACTGAACTTTCAAAAAATTGCACAAAAACAACACGATTATTTTCATTTTTTAAATCTTTTTTTTTATTTAAATGTAATTATATACCTTATTCTTTGCCTTAAATGCTAAAAAAAGACTAAGAAGAGCAATGAAGAAACATATTTAAAGTTTAATAAGATAATTTAATATTTTTAACACCTGGGAATATAGAATACCACTAAACTTGTCTGATTTTTAAACATCTGATTGCTACCTACAACAGGACTGAGCATTTCTCAACTTGTCCAGGTTTGTTCATACCATGTGGTTATCCTTGTTCTGACTTGCTCTCACATGTGTATCTTAGTTGTCTTTCAAATTCTGAAAGAAGTAGGTTGTTGAGCTAGTGTTTCTGCTGTAAAATCTTGTGAAGCTGATGTGATTTCTTTTCATTTCAAGTTCATTCATATTCACAGAATGTTTTGTTAAAGGTAAAAGAAGAAATTCTTTAGAATCCTTAAATATAAATTTAAATTTGTCTTTCTACATGTAAACAGTGAATAAGTTATGGATAACCCTAAATGCTCCATAGGAGTTTTTGAGAATGATGATTGTAATATTTTAAGTTACAGTAGGCAGTCTACTGTAAATAGTATT
This sequence comes from Uloborus plumipes, assembly GCA_038373865.1. Lineage (NCBI taxonomy): Eukaryota > Metazoa > Arthropoda > Arachnida > Araneae > Uloboridae > Uloborus > Uloborus plumipes. Next base: position 32,889 of record JAXGGA010002309.1, read on the forward strand.
TCTGAGTACAGTGATAATGATAAAACTTTACTGCACCTGAGAACTAGGTGTAAAACTATTGAAACTGTTTGTACCTACCATGCAAAAAAAATTCTTGCCAAATTTTGCCACCTTTATGGAACTTCTTGCTGGTAGGTACAAACAGTTTCAATAGTTTTACACCTAGTTCTCAGGTGCAGTAAAGTTTTATCATTATCACTGTACTCAGAAATACTATTTACAGTAGACTGCCTACTGTAACTTAATATATTACAATCATCATTCTCAAAAACTCCTATGGAGCATTTAGGGTTATCCATAACTTATTCACTGTTCACATGTAGAAAGACAAATTTAAATTTATATTTAAGGATTCTAAAGAATTTCTTTTTTTACCTTTAACAAAACATTCTGTGAATATGAATGAACTTGAAATGAAAAGAAATCACATCAGCTTCACAAGATTTTACAGCAGAAACACTAGCTCAACAACCTACTTCTTTCAGAATTTGAAAGACAACTAAGATACACATGTGAGAGCAAGCCAGAACAAGGATGACCACATGGTATGAACAAACCTGGACAAGTTGAAAAATGCTCAGTCCTGTTGTAGGTAGCAATCAGATGTTTAAAAATCAGACAAGTTTAGTGGTATTCTATATTCCTAGGTGTTAAAAATATTAAATTATCTTATTAAACTTTAAATATGTTTCTTCATTGCTCTTCTTAGTCTTTTTTTAGCATTTAAAGCAAAGAATAAGGTATATAATTACATTTAAATAAAAAAAAAGATTTAAAAAAATGAAAATAATCGTGTTGTTTTTGTGCAATTTTTTGAAAGTTCAGTCCCTTATATCTGCCAAACGCCTTTGAATAACAAAGCAACTTTTGTTTCATTAGAAAGCTGGTAAAAAGTACTTAACATACCACATATAAAAATTTTTTTATCTTGCCCCCCACATGCATTTTTTTAGCGTTGAAAATTGGATTTTTTAAAAAATTTACAACTTTGGGGGGGCATATCTCATAAAGGGGGTGGAGTAACAAGCCAATTTTTTTTATACAGTAAGTAACCATGACTATAAATATATGATGAAAAAATCAGCTTGTTACTTTGAACCCTTCATGGGTTTTTTAATGCTCGAAAGTAGCAAAAAATGTTATTTTCGTCGTGAACTTTGACCTTGAAAAAATAAATATTTTTTTAAATCTGAAATTTATTGATAGCATATATAAAAAGATCTTTTTCTTAGCTTTCCAATGAGCTATATTTGAGCTCAAAATCTTTGATAGAAAAAAAGTTATAGTTCATAAGACAAAGCATCAAAACGCCCGATTTTCGCTGTTGCCAACAACAAAAATGGCCTATATATCAAAGGGTAAATTTTTTAAAAATAAAATGAACACTATTTTGAGCTCTGGGAAGTAAAAGGAATACACATGCTAATTTTCATCAAAATCAAAAATGGTGATGCAACAACTTTTTTGAAAATTTGTTGATTTAAAATGGAATGACCCTATTGACATATTTCAAAATATTTACACATAATATATATTTTTTTTATAAAGATCCGGCTCATTTAGGTAATGTAATAATTTTCAATTTATTAAGTAGGAAGCCACTACTGCAGATAGTTTTCATGAATCACATGAAAAATAAGTATAGAACTTGGGAATGAGTTTGTTTATATTTTACCATATTTTGAACAATAACTATATTCAAGCAAAAAGTTATGTGTAACTAAGTTAATTTAAGTCTAGCATTTAAATTAGGTGTTTTTGTTAATTATTAATAAATAATTTAATAATATTAGTGCTATGTAGAGAATTGCTTATACATTTGCTTTTTCTTCGTAAACTTTAATTACTAAATCCAAAATTTCAATGTGCAGACATATTAAAGAACTAACAAAAAGCAAAAGTGCGTTTTAGTTTTCTGTAATTATGCTACTTTTTAGTGAATATTTATTGTTTTTTAAATACTCTCGACTACCTCGCTTAAGTTTTTTCTCCCAATTTCTCAGGAAATTTTGTACATGACTTGAATCTATATATCATCAGTATATAAAGGTATATCTATTGGTGAGTGATCAAATAAATATATAAAAACATTACCTCTCCTATAAAGCAGAGAGTAACTGCCCCTAAGCTAGGCAGGGTTGGTTTTTTCCCGTCCAAAACTTGTTTTTCCCATCCCACCGGGAAAAACTGGTAAATACCGGGAAAAACTGGTAAATACCGGAAAAAACTGGTAAATACTAGGAAATGACAATCTGTAAATAATATTCTGGATTTTTCTGTCTGATGTGTAAAATTAAAGTTAAAAATATATAGTTATTATACAAATTTTCATTAGGTTTAAAATTATTCTGCAGAAAAAAGACATAACAAAATAGGAATTATTGCAAAAAGCATAAAATTTGCTCATAAAGTTGTTTTATAATGATTAATTTCCACAATTTTTGGAACACAATGAATTAAAATTATTAAACTTAAAAATATCAGTGTCATCAAGAGAAGCAATAAATAATTTGTGTTCAAATTTAAATAAAAATTTTAATACTTTTTACGTTGACCTTTTAAACACTTTTTTTTTTACAATTTTGGTTTGGTGTAAGGTGTAATATTTACAAAATGTAAAGAACTCATTCCACATTTCAGCAAAATGAAATCAAGCTTTGATAAAGCAATGACCCCTGTCCATTTTTTGGCACACCTGATGAATCCAAAATATAAAGGTGAAAAGTTATTACAAGATCAGGAGGAATCTGATCGTGCACTTTGGTTGAGGAATTTAAGTAAAAAAGGAATAGATGCAGAATTTCTCCAATTAATGGAACATCTTCAGGGATGTCCTGCATTATCAGCATCTCTGGAGCGTATTTTTTCTAATTTTTCTTTCATCCAAAACAAGATTAGAAATAGACTGGGTTTACAAAAAGCCAGTAAATTAGTATTTTGTTACATGATGCTAAAATCCAATGTGTAAGGGGGAGATGAGAAGAATACGAATACGATTGGTAAATGTTTGGGACTCTGTGTGGTATGTAAATATTCAAATAAATGTACTCCATTGTTCGATTTTGTAGATCTTCTTTTTTTTTTTAAAATATTTCAAGCTATTTACTTAGAACTCAATTTTGACATTTTTAAAGATTGTTTTGAGTTTATGTTTTAAATAATCAGTTTTTCCCATGTGGGAAAAACATAGTATTTCCCAGGACGGTAAATACCGGTTTTTACCATGGTATTTACCGGGGGTGGGAAAAACTTTGCCAACCCTGAAGCTAGGGCTAAGACAGGAACGTGCAATACACTGCCATGGATGGAAATAACCGAGTTGGCGGTGTATTGCACTACCTCTCGTATTTACAGACCTGGCAGTAGAAGTTACCGTCCGATCATATGAATGCGATTTGAATACTTGCAATTGGAAAGGACTGCTTTTGATGTCCATTGTATTTCAAGCTTGAGAATCCTGCCTTATGTGTGCTTTTTATGTTGGCAATAAAGGCGAATATGAATAATAAATATGCTGCCGAAGAAAGCCAAATGTTTCTTCGGAAGGACTGAATCTTTAACATTTCAGAGCTTGCTGTAAAAATAATAAAATTATATTTTTATCAGATCGGAGTTCGTTCATTTATCTCACTCATGTGCTTTATTAGTCATGTTGAATCTACTGTCTTGATAAAGATTTTTGTTAAATTTTCAATCAATTTTTTTATAATGTTTTCATAATTCTTGATCTATATTAGGTGAGGTAGTGGGACACACTTTTTAGTCGATGCTGAAAACAAAAAATAATAGCACTTGTACAATTAATTATTCATAAAGGTAACAAATTAATATCAAGGCTGAATCCAAACAATCATAGAATTGGGGATAATCATAGAGTAAGGAAATTTTAAAAGACATGATACCCCTTTATGGTACAAAGGTACTAAATGGAAGCCTCAGTTTGGGATGCGTCGTTCAAGAAATGGCCGAGGTTGTAATAACAGTTTGATTCATGAGATTAACACCATTCTTGCAAACTGTCTGAATAAAGGAGCTGAAGATAGGTTTAAATTTTGATGTAGTTTCATAAATTAGCTACCAAGTAAGATTGAATAGTGCAATATTTTGAATAAAAAATCCTTCAGATTTTTAGCGAGAAGCTAAGGATCTTGAAATTGGTGCAGCTTCTTGTCTTGTATCACTTCCAGCTTCAATGTCTTAATATAGCGTGTCAACTCTATGGGGATAATACTTTTGAAACATTGATAATTATTAAAGTTTTTGGACTTGTATCAATTTAAAAGCATTTTTTAAATCTTTTCAAGCCCAATGCAGCAAAAGGAAGGGAGTTTTCAGTCTGATGTATCTGTTTGTTTGCCATCCTTGCTCCAAAATGGATGAACCGATTTTGATAATTCTTTTTTGTAAAAATGTGCAATGTTGTTAGGTACGAATATAATCACTAAAATAGCATTTCAAGGGTAATCGCACCCTTTGCTGCCCCATTGCTTATTTGAATACAGTCGACGCTCGATATAACGACCGCCTTCGTCCTACAGAAAACTCTTTATAACGAGGGGTCGCTATAAGAGGTATAACAGTATATTGGGATACAAATGGGGTTTTTTTTCACCGGTCATTATATTAGGATGGTCTTTGTAACGAGTGGTCGTTATAACGAGTGTCGACTGTATCAGTAAAAAGACACCAAATGAAACCATTAGAAAATTATTCGGCTTGAACCTTCAAAAGATAAACAAATTTGATAAAATTTTTCAAAGAATTAGCCTTGAAATTACGAAGTGGCAGAATTTAAAAGTAAGATGTTTAGTCAGTGTGTGTGTGTTTAAAAGTTCATAAAATAGTTTTTCAAGTTAAAAATAAAATTGAATAAGTATAGAAAAAAGTAAAACTGCACAATAGCTAAAGCAATTAACCTTTTGCAAAATGCTGTTTACAATCATTACAGATTAGAACATATATTCCTTTGATTTATCAACTTTGAGCTTTTTTTTTTCCTGTTGGAGCAATGGAGTGTGAAAGGCAGAAGTTTTTTCCCATTCAGTCCCAGCCTCCGACTATTCAAACAAGACAAATGGCATCTCAGAAACACCACTTTTTTCTTTTTATTTAAAATCAGATTGAAATATACAAATAATGCAGTAAGTGTATGTACAAGAAAAATGCTTGCTGAAGAACACAACCAGCGCCAAATGCTGTAAACTTCTCACCACATACTGTAGTCCACATCGTCGTTGTCAAAAGCAAGGAAGAAGCCCAGAATAGTGAGGAAGACCACAATGTTGCCTGCCAGCACCAGCCCGCAAGCACCCCAGGTGATCTGGAAAAGAAACCGTTAAAAGTTTATTCATTCATCAATGGAGCACCGACTGATGAGCGCTAACAAGGTCAAAACTGAAGTCTGTAGATGATGTAATAAACTGTTTTGCACTTGTTTGCAATCAAGCAAACTTTGACCACAGTTTCAATCTTCACTTTTCAGGGTGGAGCGTATTATACTCACTGATGTGCTAAAATATTTTTGGCACTATTATACAAATATACTCAGCATCTACAGTTGGTTCCATTTGTTTAACGACGGCGCTTTTAGAAAAATTCTGTTTAAGGGCACATTGAGACTTAAAAGTTAAGACCTAGAGAGTAACTGAGTATGAAAGTTTTGACTTTAGTACTGTTAGCAAATGAAATATGCATCCTATTACGCTAGATCCTAAGGGATACATATAACTTACATTTCTGGGGTTGACTGTGATATAGGACTTGGGAAGGCACAAAGTTTTTGTATAGAAAATTTCAAGGAAATTAGTTAAGTTGGCACACAGCTTTACATTTTATCTAGGTTTGCTTGTGATATACACTGGACAGTCATTATACATACTTAACTGGCTACTAACCCAAAAGGATTGAAGGTAAATGATAAAGTCTGCAAAAAATCCTTGGTAATGAGTTAAAAATAATCCTACAGTACACATGTACTCACCACGGCCTCTGGGTAGGGGGCCTCAGCCAGCACAATAGGCAAGCCAAAGGCGGAGATGACGATCCCCGTCGTCAAAAAGAGCGCCAGCTCGTGGCAGGCGCTGCTGGTGCCCATGTCGTCCCGATACCGCCTAGAGATCAGGGTGGGCAGTGGACTCAGCAGGTAGAACATGATTACAAAGAACGGGTACCAGTTGCTGCAAATCGGAGAGAAACAGAGATTGAGATTCAGCTTTAACACATAACAGTTCTTTAAGGGGTAACAATACCTTTATTAATTTTCTTAAATTTACATGAAAGATGTAATTCTTTGAAACCTTTGTTTCGACGCATATTTAACAATCAAAAATTTATTTTTAAACATTAAAAATTTTACCCACTTTTTTTGAAAATTTTAAAAAATTTCAATTTTTTAAAAACCCTAAGGATTTTTTGTTTATGCACTAATTTCAAAATTTCTTTTTGATAAATGATCACAAGAGTCACCCCTAAAAATCTGCGATTTCATTTTTGTATATATTGATTTAAAAATATTTTGTGAACTTTTATGTAAAAAATTCTTAGAAAACGTTGTTTTAAAGGTTTAACAAGATCTAAAAGCCATAAGAATGAACGATTTAGGTTTATAATCTACTTGAATTCTTTACATTTGAATTAATTGCATGGATTTATTTTAGATTTTAATAATATGACTAGCTGTTAGTAGCTCAGATATTTTTTGGTTTCAATCCATTAATGTATAAAATTAAACATTTGAATGGATGACACAAGAGGCAATTTATTGCAGGCTAAGTTCAGTTAAAATGTTCATTAAACATGAAGAATAATTTTTTTTTCATAGTATTTGACCGAGGACAAAAAGTAAGCAAAGTACTTGGCCCAAGTCTAATAATCTGCTTCAGCCGAATATTTGTTGCATGACTAATTGATACAAGGTATATATATATATATATATATATATACACACCCCAAAGCAGAATACTTTGTGATGTTCTGCAACGTAAAATCATTTAACCAAAATTGTTCTGCAGTAATTTAAGCACTGTACAGTTACACGTAGAAACACGGCCGTTTTCAAAAACCATGATCCTGAAATCAAAACGATTTTATACAGGACTACGAAAGGAGTATTAGTTCAGTACTCAGTCTTACTGCAGAAAAAAAGTCTGAAATTAAAATTCCAACCTCACATCCTTGCCAGAAAATGTAATATGTGCTCCTCAAACATCAAACTGCTCTGAATGCTTTGACACTGCTTTAGAAGCAATGTTTTCACTCAGAATAGCAGCACATGGCCAATAATCAAATCAAGTCTTGGAGGCAGGACGCTTAAGGGGAATAAAACAGGTGTAGTCAAACATAATTTTCTGCAAATATCTTTTTGCTAAATATGTAATTTTGTGCAAATTCTGCAGATTCTGTACAGCTTGAACTAAATTTATAGTTCCTGCAAATGTCGCAAAAAAAAAGACCTTTTGATTTTCTGCCTAATAAGCATAATTTGCAGAAATTTTAATTTTTTTTTTCTAATTTGAAGTAATCCGCAGAAATTATTCGGAATTTCTGCAAAATTGTATTAGTGTTTAGTTATAAAATTACTTTTTCTGCAGAAAATTTTCTCTCACATTTGAGCAGAATTGTTCTGCAGTTCAGATATCTGTTCTGCGACGTACGTTCCAAATTTAGCAGTATTCTGCTTTGGGGTATATATATATATAATGCAAAAATAATTCTTCGAATAAAGCTACAAAAATGAGAAATACAAAAAGCAAGAGAAGTGTGACTGATAACTTACTTGTACTGGGGAAGTGCACATCCCAAGACGAGCAATGTCATGCCCACAGAGCCCGAAAATGCCAATGCTATCAAACTGGAAAAAAAAAACAAAGTTTATTATTCTACTCCACTGGATCTTTTAAACATTCGACTTTGATGAAATAGAGCACAATATTTTGATTTCAACTAGACTAGTTTTTACCCTGAAGGCAAGGGCGAATCTAGCAATTTTCAAAGAGGCAATTGATTTTTCTGACCCTTTACCACTTATCCTGATTTACACATGATGAATACAAATGTTTCAATCTTTATTTCCAAAGCATTTTCATTTAGCCCCGAATCCCTCCCTCCCCCCTAATATCATCAAAGGTTGTCTAAAATTGCCTTTCTGAACTTCAGAATCGAAAAATTGAGAGCAGACAATTTACAGGAGAGAGGGCCCCAAATCCTATCTCATAGAATCATCAAAGAACATTTAAAATTATGTTTTTTGGAATTTCAATTTTGAAAGTTTTTATGCGAAAGAGTCGTGAACACCATTTTTGCTGCCAGCATTATCTAAAGATAGACCAAAATTGCTTTTCTTTCTTTTAGAATTTTGAAGCATTTCCAGCAGGGTTTAAAAATTCTTAGCAAAAAAGCTAAAATTAGGGAAAAGACTATAGCAAAATCCTGAAAGGTCTGAGATTAATGAATACGTGTATGTATTGAAATTCAACTGGTACACATTTAACACTAGAGTCAATAACCGGGTACCCATTTTCTACTTTGATCTCAATTTTTACTATTTCTAATTAAGACTTGGTCAAATGGCTCTTTTTCCTCGTTATTTACACGAATCTGAACCAAACAAAGTTGTAAATGTGTTTCCAAAAAAATATTTTGGTTGTTTTTTTCAGCATTAAAAATTCTTATACCGTTATTCAATAACCAGGTACCCGTTACTTTTTTCTGCATTTCTGCTAGAAGTTAATGATTATTATTAGGAAAAATGTAATCAAATATTACAATTATTATTATTATTATTAATTTTTATTTCACTTATTAATGTTTTTTTGTTAATTTGTTGCTTTTTTTTTAGTTTTTAGTGTGACAAATATAATTTTCGAAAAAATACTTAGGAATACACATTATTATTTTTTTTATTATTATTGGTAGTAGCCAGACAATGAAAATAAAAAAAATGACATTTTATCACATAATTGACATTGTCAAATTGAGACCAAATGCTGATCACAAACTCGGATGCCATACTTTATGAGTGATTTTCTTGTTTTTCCTTTTGGGAAGCTTTTTTGGAGTAGAAGCAAAGTTAGCAAGCACAAGCGATTTTCTTTTGTCCACTTGAATCACGTCCCGCTATTGTAGTACTGGTGCTTGAAGGTCCTCCATGTACTGTGTTGAAGTCCTTTAAGAAGCTTTCTATGCCAGATTTTGTGGAAAAGCGCCTCATGGCTTGAGTATTCGTTGATCTAAGCTGAATTGTAGGAAGGCAGAATTCTTCGCCTAGTTGGCGCAAAAATAAACGACAATTATTGTTTTTACGACTTTGCAAGTCGACATTTGCCTTATAAATGATATAGCAGCTAAAGCTGAAATGTCCATGACGTTCAAGAAAAGAAATAGAGGCCATCTCTTTGTTTGCCTCTGAGACGTATATAAGCATCTGGTAAATTGTGTGGACGCCAGATTTCGTTTTGTTATAAAACAAAATTATTTCTGTCTTTTTGTCAGCTCTAGAGATGCTTTTGTCATGATGTAGTGTTGTCAGCAATATCGCAGTTTTTTTTCTGCTTGAGTACATAAGAACATATGGTTACATCACTAGTGAACTCGAATAAGGAACTTTGGGCCTCTCGAGATGTAGGCGATAGCATTTCAGGCGAAATGTATGGTTTATTTTTCTTTAAAGTACCTACGATTGTACCCAACGAGACGAGGGTATCAAAAACTTCCATTTAAGTAAAAGGAGTGTCGAAAAAGAGCTGGTTTCTGCTCTACGTGCTTGAAATTCGAAGTGGGTACCCGGTTATTGAGATTAAGGTGGTAATTCGGTTATTGACGCTAGGGTTAAAGAAATAAATAAGCTTTTTTAAATTGAAATATAAAAAATAAAATTACTTAGCACCGAGAGAACAATGCCGGTTAAGACAAATACTGTTGAACTTAACAGCACTTATAGGTTACTAACAAGATTAAAAGTTAAATTTCGCCAAGCTTCCGTCCTCTCTCGGATCATGCTTGATTTTTCTATTTTCTTTTTATATTGAAGCAATAAAGCGAAAATGTTGTGCTTTCGTAATTTAGATAGTATTTTCACATTTTGCGGAAATTGCGACCGTGGTGGAAACTGATTTCCAGCGAAGGGAGCCACACTCCCTCAGAAACACCATCAAAGATCCACAACAATCCTGTTTTTTAAAATTCAATGTTGAAAAATGGTGGGCGTAGGGTTCTTCCGGGAGGGGCAATCGCCCTCGTGTCCATCCTTGCCTGAAGCACTACTTTAAGCATTTTAATCATTATTAAATATTAACCAATTCTACTTATTTCATCCAAAGAAAATATTATAGAAATGATAGCGACCAACATTATTCATTTTATTGAGCCTTAATGCATTGTCTTCAAATTTGTCAATGTTTTAAAATAAGAGGAAACATACATAATGTGTAAGTAAAAATATTGAAGAAACAAATTAAGAAAACAGATTTTTATCTGTCAAACACGTTAACAGAAGTAAGCATAAGAAATGTTACAATGTAAATTCAAATTTACATTTTTATTAAAAACTCTTTTGAGATTGATTTATTATCATATTTGATGTACTCTAAGCAGAATGGGTCGGTCATTTTGAATTTTTCCAGGAGGGAGCAAAGGGTATTCAATGTATAATAAATAACACTAAAAAACAGCAAAAACTATACCCACTTAGATATGAATACATTAACTTCACAAAGCTAGGGGGGGGGGGTGCAATTGATCTCCTAAGTGACGGGCCTGACTTTAACCCTAATACACTCGATATAACGACCGTCTCCGTCCTATAGAAAACGGTCTTTGCAACGAGTGGTCGCTATAAGAGGTAGAACATAGAGTATATTGGATACAGATGGGGGTTTTCTCACCGATCGTTATATTAGGATGGTCTTTATAACGTGTGGTCGTTATAACAAGCGTCAACTGTATATCGATAATGGGCTGACGAGAGCAAATAATGTTTGCATCAAAAATATATCACAAGAAACTCTTTCAATTGTAACCTATTTAAACTTTTTGCATTATTATGCTATTCGTGTTGCTGCCTTAAAGGTATTAAAATGATGAAGAAAAACTGAATACTTACGCTACAATTCCATAAGAAGGAGAATTGATGAAAGGATCAAAAGCATGAAATAAAAAAAAAATTAAATTAACACAAAATCATATTTTAATAATACAAGGTGTATCTACAAAGTAAGTTCCGTTTCTATTTTTATCCACGGCAGCGTAGAGTTCCAAGCATGCCCGGTGCCCGGCAGTTATTCTGATTCAAGCAGAAGAAATGTACGCCATGTTTAGATCGCTGCTGCTGAAATGTTCTATGTAGTGAATCTTTAAGATGTCAGCCTTAATTAAAAATGCCGCTGATTGTGAAGTCAAACCTATGATTTGTTTTCTCAATGCAGAAGAAAGCTAATCCAAGTAAAATTCATCTGCAAATCTGCGAGTTTATGGACAAAATGCTATGAATGATTCAATGGTTAGAAGATGGATCAGACAGTCCAATGAAGGATGTGATCAACTCCTACTGCAAGTTGACTGGAACGTGTTTGATCATCCTCCATACAGTCCGGACCTTGCTCCTAGCGACTTTCATCACTTCTTACACCTAAAATCTTTCTTTTGTGGTCAACACTTCAGCGTTGATGATGAGCTGAAAGAACTTGTCCCCAGCTGGTTGAAAACAGATGGCAACCTTCTATGAAGAAGCATATAAAAACTTGTGCTACTCTATGACACGTGCCTACAAAATTTTGGAAGCTGTGTAAAAAATAAGTTAAACAGTTGTAGAGTTTTGTAAAATAAATATTTATTCTCTGTCTGTACAAGGTTTTTTTTATTTCACCATGAATGGAACTTCCGATTTTTTAATTTCACCAAATGGAACTTACTTTGTGGATGTACCTTGTAAAATAGTGACTATACATATTTAAGCATATATTTATTAAAGAAAAATCAGACAAAGGATAATTTATTTGATATTTCTGATTTTTATAATGAAACTTCTGTCTTTAATATTTCAAGAAATATCTTATATTTTTATTTTTTAAATTTTGTTTGCTAGATTTAATAAATGATTGTTTAATAAGACAATCTATTTAAACTTCGGTTTCAACATAGACCCAATGTTACTTACATTTTCAATACCAGTACTGCTGAAAAATTTGAGCAGAAATCCGAAAAAAGCATAAAATAAAGGGTAAGGAATAAGATAAAAAATGTCTTTCGCTTAAAAATAATTGCATTACATTTAAAACGTGATAGTACAAACAGTAACGATAGGTATTGCATAAAAAACTTTGTATTTGACGTTCTCAAGACCAGAGCAAACTAAACAAAGGGGATTATAAATACAAATGCGATTACTAGCAACAGACTCTGGGCTGGTCCTAGTCAAATTATAGACCCCAATGAAGATCAATGGTCCTCTTAAAACTATCTACTCCATTGCTCCTTACCACCTCTTCCGGTAAACTGTTCCAAGTTTTCACTACCCTGCTAAAATAGTAATTTCCAAATTTCCAAATTAGCCTTAGATTTAAACAATGACCCCTTGTCCTGCTTCGCGTGCAAATATCTAACCCTGTAACACTACCCCATTAGAGAATTCCGAGAAGGCTGTAGGCATTTTCCTAACGTTCCTGGTGGGAACAGATAAGAAACTGAATACATTGAAAGTACAGTAGGTACTAATACGTTAGGCTCCTTAGGAAGGGTAAGGGTCTTCAGAAAAGTAAATACGTGCATCATCTGAATGCTTTTTGACAAGGCATGTGGAAAGGGGAGTTAATGGCAACTTGACTTTTATGTTCTTTCAGAAGGAACATTTGTAGTGGCAAAGGGAAAACATTGTGGGACAAATGGATTTCAGACCTATATTTGTAAAGAAAAATTTTCGCTCCACAAGAATAAAGTTAACTAAGAATTTTTTTTTTTCCCAGAGTCCCTCACGTATAATTGTGAGTTTACTGTATTCTTTTTGTCTGTAAATAATATCAAGAGGGAAAGGAGGAGGGTTGAGTATATAGTTTAACCTTTAAGAGCCGGGCGGTACACATGCTGTACCGTAACTCTATTTTTTTTAGAGGACGGAGTTGAGATTTTCACTTGAACCCTTTGTAGCCGGGGATTTTTTCAAGGTTTCATACGTCTGGTACGACAGTTTATACCTTCTCTTTTCAATGGAAAAGAAATCTGTGGTTCAACTGTCGTACTACCTGGGTCGAAAGAAAAATTTCTAAAAAACAGCCTGGATCCAAAAGATTAACTTTACTATGTTTCTTAATTACTTTAAACATAACAAGTCACTCAGACTACATGATTTTGAACATCTTTCTTTTGGTGACTTTGATAACAGATTCGGATTCAGAATATTACTCGTGACGTGGAAAAGGACAGAAACACTTATACGAGAATAAATTCCTTTTCAATTATGTCCATTAATCACGATACCACAATCTGTCAGCACCAATAATATAACAGAGTTTATTGACATCATCTGAACATTTTACAAGAAAAATAAATCAGTTGAAGTTAAAAATTATCTTTCAGAAACGGCATAGTCCTGAATTGTTGATAATTAAATTACTCAATTTAATGCAGAATGTGAAACAAGAATACATAAGCTAGGTGTGAATTTTCCAACGTGAGGAAAATTTACCTTACGACAAAAGAAGAAATTTAACCGACAAATTAACAACCAATTCATCACAAAAATATCTAGCACATTACCTTTAATTCCAGCCATTGTTAGTTAAGTATATATCGTCAAAATGTTTATATCACCAACCAGCCATTTATAGCCCTAAGTACGACATGGAAAACAAGTAAATGCAATTTAGAACAATTTTTTCTGTATGCGAAATAGGAAAGTCGTCCAATTTCACTATGTTTTTCAGAAAGAAGGATAATCCATAAATTAATCAAAGCGCAGGGGAGAAGAGTGTAAGAGAAAGTTTTATTAGATTGTTTGACTGAGGACCAAGAGCAGTAATAATAACAACAAAATAGGCGTGGTCATGTGAATACGTCATCCTGTCATCATTGATAAAAGATTGGCATTGGCAGATAACCTCTGACGTAGCTTACACATCGTCGTAGGCTGCTACGGCTCTGAGCCAGTTCTCTGAGCTCTTCGTAGCCGGTAAAGTAAAAAAAATTCCCGTGACATGGGTATGTTCGAATAAACGTACCGGTTGGACCGATGAAACCTGTAGGCCGCTTTCTGTAGAGCCGCTATATAGACAGGCCGACGCATCAAGATTAAGTATCACCACTTTGGATCCAATTCCTTAACTTTTACTTTCAAATTTTCATTGTTGCGGAGTAGGGTTACCAGAAAAAAGTTTTGGCACATTGCTAAGCTTTGCCAAATCCACGTGCCGCTAATAATAGCTAACAGTGAAAAATTACCAAAACGCGATTACTAGCCAGAAAAGACAACCACTCAAACACACAAACACGCGCTGGATCCAAAGTGGTGAAACTTAATCTTGATGCGCCGGCTCGTATATATAGGGGCCTTAGCTTTCTGTAGCTTTTCTTCTGTTTTTTTTTTTTTTTTTTTAATAATAGAAGGAGGAAAATCTTGAATTGTTTTGCCCCATTATCCATAAATTTCTACACTTTTCAGTTTTTTTGGACTCAAGAGTTGAATTTTACTTCTCATTGAAAAAGATGTGCCTCCTTTGGTCTGCTCGAATCGAGCAGACGACAACAAAGATACATTTTGAAAAATCCAATGAATTGATTTTTTTTTAATGCTATGAAAGTGAATAATAAAATGTCAAATTTCATCGCTTTGAAAAGTGAGAAAAGAAATCAAATTATTTCATGTCTAATTTCCATCCCCTTCCTCCCCCTCACAGTCAAGAAGAAACATACGATTGTAAACATCTCATTCCCATCATGGAAGGATTTTGATTCTTGATAGTGTTTTTTAATTGTGTTTTCAGAATGGAAGGATCTTGTTTTTAGCTACGTATGATTTTTGATAAATTTATTGCTTTAAATTATTTTTTTTTTACAATTGAAAAATGTTTTCTATTTGACCAGGCTATGCATGATATGTCTTAGTCTCCTTGCAAATTCTTAACCTTCACCTACTTCAAAGTCTGGTTTGCGCCGATTACAGTATTTTATTTGCGAGTTTCCCCCAAGGTTTTGTTATTTTACCATGCTTCGTTACCGAGCCGCAAAAAATTGTCAAGGGGAAAACAATGCTTGCATGCAGGGAAATTCGTGCTCATCAATCATTTTCGTTCCTCTAATTTCAGTATCTGTCTTGCTGTTTCAATTATTATTTCTCTTGCAACGAGATGTTTTTCTGCGTTGTGAGTATTCAGAGCAAAGATTAAATTTTAAAAGTTAAAATTTTAAATTGTAGATATCAAGTGTGGCCTTCTGAAATGGAAATATTCGTAGACAGTATTACTTTCTTGTGACGCTCTCTGCTGACTAAAGGTACAACCATGTCAAATTATATTCCGTTTTCATAACTTCTCCTATAGTATATGATTACTATTCTTGTTCTGCGAGTGTTTGCTGAAGGATTTTTATTGTGATTCTATATTAAGGATTTTATTTACAAAAAAAATTTCAAGGTTTTTTTGTGAAGACTTATTTGTATTGTGTTAATATGATTGAAAGTGTAAAACTCTTTTGCTTTTGTGTATGTATAATGTGTTCAAAATACAATGGGGTAATTTAATCATTTTAATATATATATATTACCTTTACCAGAAAAAAATGATTTTAACGATTAAGCCAAAAGTGGGGAGAATTCAAATTACTTTTCTCTTTCCTAACATGAATTAATGTTTTTTGTTGAACAGTGTCAGGTCTTTGATTTTTTCATATGAGCCAGAGTAAATCTTGAAACTCCTGTCCTTACTCATCTTCCTACAAGTTTTATATCAAGTTTCAACAAAAAAACTTTGAACTTTGGTACACTTGCTGCCCCATGAAAGTTGCCACCTAGGACAAGAGCCCCAGTTTTGTCCCCCTAGTCCTGCTGCAATCTGATGCCCATTCAAGGCTGGATTTAGCGTTTGAAACGTTCCATTTGAAAGTAAAAAATAGTTATTGAAGTACAATGTGAGAATACCCCCTCTCCTCCAAAAATAATTAACTTTTAAAAAATTAAAAAAAACATACATGGTGCGTCCCAAAAGTAATGCGAAAAAATTCATAAAAAAATACTTACTTTACATGATATTCATAGAAAAAGTCAAAAATCCTCAAATAGTACTCTCTTGCATTGATACACTTCTGAAGACGGTGTTTCCAACCCTGGAAGGCTTGTTTTGGAATGTCCTTCAGAGCCGATGTGACATGAGCTTGAATGCTCTCAATCGAGCCCCAATGTTCACCTTTCATTGCTCCTTTCAACCTAGGAAATAGAAAAAAGTCCGCAGGAGTCAGGTCAGGACTGTAAGGAGGCTGGGGAACCAATGGGGTGTGAGCCCTGGCCAGGAAGTCGTTAATAATGAAAGCGCTGTGACTCGGCGCATTATCGTGATGAAGTTTCCACGTGTCCTTGATGTCGTTTCGGCGACGGGCGACAGTCCTTTTCAGTCTTTTAAGCACTTCCAAGTAGAAAACTGAGTTAACTGTTGTCCCAGTCGGTACAAATTCGTGGTGCACAATACCTCTGACGTCACAGAAAACAATGAGCATGGTTTTGATCCTGGACTTGCTCATGCGTGCTTTCTTGGGACGGGAGAGAATGTGGTGTGCCACTCTGAACTCTGTCTTTTTGTAGCAGGGTCATACTCAAAAGTCCAGGACTCATCGCCGGTGATAACTACGTTCAAAAAATTAGGATCTTTTTCACACATTTCCAACATTTCTTGGCATCGGAGCACTCTCAGGTCTTTTTGTTCGTCGGTCAAAACTTTTGGAACCAGTTTGGCACACACCTTTCTCATGTTCAAATCTTCTGTGACAATATGATGAACTGTTGATTTTGTTAAGTTTAGAGTCTGTGCTATCAATTGGAGGCTCAATCGTCTGTCAGAGTTCAAACAATCACGCACACGCATCACATTTTCGTCGACTCGTGAGGTTGACGGCCGCCCGCTGCGAGGTTCGTCCGTGATGTTCTCTCGACTCTCCATGAACGACTTGTGCCATCGGAAAACTTGGGATTGGGACAAGCAATCAGTCCCAAAAGCCTGCTGAATTAATTGAAACGTTTCGGTGCCAGACTTCCCAAGTTTAACACAAAACTTGATAGCTCACCGTTGCTCCTTCGAATTGTCCATTTTCTCGTGTCACATTTACTGAAAAAGGGGTTCACTATATCACACGTTCTGTCTCTCTGGCAGCTGACAACTAAAAAACACCTGGCGCAATTTGAAGCCTACACCCCCTACACCTGGCCCAGCTGGTTAGAACACGCTGCGCTGTACCATTGCGCCAGAAAAAAATCATTCGCATTACTTTTGGGACGCACCATGTATACAAAAAGGAAAAAAATTAATTTTTCATTGACAATTTTCTGTTTCAAAAAACAATTAACAGAAGTCATACAAATGATTTTACAAATGCTCTTACTAATTATTGATTCAGTGAGCCATTTAACTATTAGGAAGCTGCTAAACAAGTAGCAAGTTGTTAGTTATTCCATGAAACAGCGAGGGCTAGCATGAGCACATAAAACAGGAGAATTGTGTTTTACATGCAGAAAAAGAGGAGCAGCAATATGAATGTCAAAGGTAATCATTCAATCAGAAGTGTGGGGTTCTGAAATTTTCTGAAGGAAATTTTTCAAAATTTGCTCAACAGACTTAATTTTAGCCAAATTTTTGGTGCTGTTTAGGAGGGGAGGTTTGAAGACTCTTTTCGGAAATTTTACGAAATGGAATTGTTAAAACCATAGTTGCAGGTTGCCATGTCTTTAATGATTTTTTAAGGATGGATTCAAAGAAGATTCTCCCATGGAATTTTTTAGAAATTGAAGTTCCAAAAATGCTGATTTTAATGACAATAATTGATGATGATAGGAAGAGATGTGTTTGGGGATCCTTCCCCAGAAGAAAAAAACATCTTCAACAATTTGAAAGTTTAGTCCTAAAAATGAATTTTCTATTGGAGAGGGGTTCTAGGGGTAGTGGCCTTCCCCAGGAATTTCCTAAAACATTCTAACAGGTCCTAAAACATACTTTTACACACTTTTCAATCATCTTTGGAATTAGGGGGCTGGTGGAACTCCCTTCCTCACCCTTGCTCTTTGATCAAAATGGTCTAAGGCCTGGCTTTACCCCCTTCTTATCTTTTATTTATTTTAGGGAGTACCCATAAATGTCACACTTTTTTTCAACATTTTTGACCCATCTTCCCTCTGAGATAAAGTATCACATTTCATCTTATCCCCCTTGTTGCATGTCGCACTGTTTCTCATAAGCATAACCTTATAACAAAAAGGCGTGATGTCACACTTCTTGTTCCCTCTTCCTTCTCCCACACAATGCCATGAGCCTCATCAAAGTGTAACATCACTTTTGGACAACCCCTTAAATAAAAATGATGCGAGAAATCCTCTCCTAGTTTTCCTTACTGAAATTAAAAACATTTTCACCCTGATGTTTTTGTTTGGGTCATTCCAGCAAAAATGGTACAAATCATGTCTAAAACTGTTTAGTTAAGTTTAGCAATATTTAAATAATTTCCACCAATAAATCTTTTTTTTTTTTATTAAGTGGCCATTTACTTGTGTATAATGAAGTGTAAATGGCTAGTACATGACTCATTTTTAAAAGGATTTTAAATATTTTGATCATTTTGTGTAACAAAGTGGACATACGTAACAGAGTGGACGAATAAGCCTTTAAAAATATATTTATAATCATAAAGTAAAGTTACAATTACAGAACAAGCCTAAAACTGTGAGTCTGTTTGAAATTTCAAGAAAAAATGTATTTTTTTCATTGTTAATACGACTAACAGAGTGGACATCCAACAGTTCAAATCAACTATCATAGGAAAAGAATTAGGCTCATCTTGATTGTTGACTATGTATAATTCAATGTATCAAGCTAATCATGGCAGTTATACTACTTATATTTTTAAAAAATATATACCAAATTGAATGCAATTGTTTATTTTATTTCCAAAAGGCATATAATAGAGTGGACATTGGACAATTCGAAACATAGAAAATCTAGGGACATGGATTAATAATAGTGTTTTTTGGGGAAATTTTTTTTTCATTTGCTTAATTATCTGCACAAATGGTGTCATATGCATCTTTTGTGCAATGCAGTGTAATTTATTTTGCTGTTACGTCTCAGCTTAATCTTAAATCACATTTTAAATTCTTGTCATTTGAAGTTGAGACAGCACATTTTCTCCTTCTTCTGACATTTTTTTTGTGTCCTTTATAAATGGATTATACCTAAACAATTGATTACACAAAAATTTTAATCCTAAATACTTGATTACACAAAATTAAATGGAGAACCAATAAAAAAAATACACTTAATGGGTGGTAGTTATTAACCCATTAATGCCTAGCGTCCCTTTTTAGGGACGGTCCAAAAAAGGGTCTGAATTTCCCAAAAATGAACATTTCAACCAAATAATAGTGTTCAATTAGTACCTTGGTATTGTCTCAATTCGTTATTAACAGATTGCAGCACATAACCATTGTAAAGTGTTCTGTAGCAGTTTTAATATGATCTTCATCAAAAATGACATCGTTCACAATCTCAAGAAAAAAAGCTAAGTTTTCAAAGTTATTCCCAACTTCCCAGTTTATGTTAACTGCTGATTCTATTTCTTCTTATAAAATGTCTTTTTAAATATTATATCGTAGTCAGAAAAAATTTTTAGTAAAAAAAGTATGTACCCTCTGGGGTCTATCGTAACTTTTAAGGGACGATTTTTCTTTCCTTAATAAAAAAAAATATTTTTTACGTAATATTTTTTAAATTATTTTCTTGACCATTAGACACTGTTTGTAACCAGTATACAAAATTTCTTAGGAAAAACAAATGTCAGGCATTAATGGGTTAAAATCGATTTTAAAATATTCCAAAGTCTCGGGACTGATCTGTACCAAATTTATTTTTTAATTAATTAATTTATTTTTTGACTCATTCACAAAATGCAGTTGTATTTTATGAATGAAGCAACTGCAAATTCCTGAAAAATTCCATTATCTTAAACAATATTCAAATTTTATAGCTGCTCAGTTTTGGCTGAATACCTGATCAAAATTTAGTCCTGTACCCAGTACTCGGTAAATTAGCTGAGTAGGCCAATACTTTTTAGAGCAGAATTTAATGACCCAAATATATTTATCTGCCATACTAACTTGTTCTCTCCCCACAGAAAGAAGGAGTCTTTGAAGAGAAGAAAGAAAGAGATGTCTCAGGCGGGAGGAGGGATCCGAGTGGTCCCGCCGGGGGAGCACATCTTCCTTCGGCACCCTTCCCAGGAGCCCCTGGCCCGCATCCGGGACCGGCTCTTCCGGGCCGCCTTCATCCGGCTCTCCCTGCTCTACGCCCGCCTCACCACACCCCTGCAAAGGAAGGTCCTGGAGTTCATAGTCCTCACCGTGGTACGCACCGATGTTCATTGAGCTATTTATTCAGATTGGTTCTTGCTCGCTACGGGCCCTGCTCCACATCAGAGGAAAACGCTACCGAAACTGAAGGCAGAAACCAAAAATCCAAGTACTTTCCATAGAAACACCATTTACTCCATTTTACGTTTCTGCTTTATTTTTCTGCTTTACGTCAATGTGTTACAGGACCCCACATGTGTGTGTCATTTTATTGCTTGCATGTCTTTGTAGAGTCAACTCCCAAAGGAGCGATTTTCTATTTAAGAGGGGATCCTCTTGTAGAAAGCCCAAAAGATCTATTTTGTGCAGTAGAAACTGAATTGAAATGGCGAAAAAGTGAAAATAAAGGCTTTGTGTCCCTTACTCTTGCCAATTTTCCTTTCAAATTAGGTAGCATTGCAGTCTTTAACCATGGGCTGCTGAAAGAGGTAAAACTAACTCACCCACTTTCTTAGAATATGACCTGTGTGTTGTACCTGTTTGGCTAATATCTTAAATTGGGTCACTATTTAAGCTCTGCTAGTTGACATATATAAGCTGTAGAACCAATGCCACTGTTGCAAAGTCCATTCTTCAATTTTCCTCTGCATATTGCCTCTTCATGAAAATGTACAATTCTGAAATAAGGATTGGTCAAGTGGCATCCATCTCTTGACAACCAGACTTTAACACTATAAAGAAGGAGGGGCCTGTATGATCCCTTACATTGTTGTGCAATAATTCAAAAATGACTGACTGTAATGGAACTTTCTGACTTTTCATAACATGATTCTATTTAACTGTGAATTTAGGCGTTTAGTAATTGGCCTCGTAGAAGTGTTAATATTGAACCTTATACCTAGAAAGTCGGGAGAGGCCTCAGTGGTCCCTAAGGTACTTTAGTTCAAAAGTTGAGAAATTTTCCTTTCTTCATCTTACTGTGTCATGAAAAATATTAGTTTCACCTTTATCTTCCTATTTTTGCAGTTAGATTGAACTCTAAATGCAAAATACTGCCGATTTCTCTCCAGCTAAACTGTGAGATCACTCTTCAAAAGAGAAACTAACATTTTGCTTTGTAGAGATAACATTGCGGAAATTATTTTGGATTCAATTCTTATTTAGCCATTCGAGAAGATGTGTGCGGCGTGTGAAATTGATTAGGAAGAAATTCGCTAAAAATTAATTCAAAAATCAGGCAGGGGCCACACTGGCCAATTCAGTCTTTCTGGTGTTAATATCTTTTTTTTTTTTTTTTTTTCTGTCCCCAGGCCTTGCTGTCCATCCTGTCTCTGGTGTACATCCACGGTGCGTTCCTCCGTGGTCCGGGCCAGTGCCTGGCGGACGTGGAGAGCTCCTGGGCCAGGGAGGGAATCCTGCGGGTGGAGGTGGTTGCCGCCAGCACCCTGGAAGAGTCCTATGCCAGGGAGGAGAGGCTCAGGAGGCTGGCGGACCAGGAGGAGGCAGCGGCGGCCTCAGAGGCAGGAACAACATACTCGCTGCACAGGTGAGTTGTTGTCTTTTTGCTCTTGTCACATGGTTTTAACCCAATTTACTCAAAAATCAGCTAGCAAAAATTAGCAGCAGATAATAAACCGTCGAGTCTTGGTAACTCGAAGCCTTATAACTCAAATATTCCTTTATCTGAAAATTTTCATTGGGTCCCAAATTCTTGAAAAGATTGTGGGCCTTGTGGCAGAATTTTTTTCAGCTTTCTGCGACAAATTTTCTAGAACCAATTTCTTTCTGCAACACTAGAATATTCTTCAATAATAAATATATATGTTACCCTCTTTCAGTAACATAAGATGTTTATATTTATAAAAATGTTAACATTAATACAATAGACTCATAGGTTTTTTTTTTCTGGTGGCTGTTTTATATATTTTTTTCTTACCCTTTTTTTTCCTCTCAATCCCAAAAATCTTTCTGCACACTGTCTCTTTGATTCTGCGACAATGTCGTAGTGTCGGCATCTTTCTGCCACATGGATTGTGGGAACTTCCTATGACTCGAACTACCAATATCTTGAAGCTTTTAGCTGGTCCCTTGGGACTTTGAGTAATCGAGATTCGACTATATATATATATATATATATATATATATATATATATATATATATATATATATATATATATATATATACAACTATAAATATAAAAGTGACAACCAGCAACAGACTCTGGGCTCAGCTAGGCTAGTCCTAGTCAGTTAATCAATCCCCAATGAATATCTAGAGCACTATTGAAACTATTCACCTCATTGCGAACAAGCCATGCAGTAAAATCATAGTTGAAATTTGTACAAATTGTGATAATAATTGTGGACATGTCTTTAGGTGTTATAAAGAATTCTTTTCTCATTATAGAGTTCAGCTTGTTAGTGAAGAGGCAACTAACTTTATTTCTAGTGGAAAGAATCCTTTCTTCAAAGTAAAAACATGAACTTGTGAAAAAAAAAGATATTTCGCAAAAGTTAATGTCTTTTTATTCATTCAACATGTTTTTTTTTTTTTTTTTTTTTTTTTTTGCATCAAAAATGGGGTTCTTGTATCACTGAAACAACTTGTCTATCATTTTTATCAGTGATGGGGCTATTTTAATGTTTTTATCATTTAGAATTATAATAAAAAATAAACATTTAGCTTGTCAATGTTCTTAATATTTTTCTCAAAAAATATTAAAATGCAAATTTATAATTGAAAAAAGTGGAAATTTTATGCATTTTTGAAATCCTTATCGCTTTGGTATGGAATTGTTTTCTTTGATAATATGTAAAATATTATTGCTAAATGTCATTGCAGTGACTCATTTTTCATGAATGGTATTTTTGACAAGACATCAGAAGAAGAAAAGGACAAAGATTCGCTTGATCTTGAAGCAGAAGTTGCACTTGTTAATAATTCGGCACATACAGAAAATATTTCTGATCAGAATGCTTCATCAATGAGTGAGTCTTTTATTTATTTTATTTCATTTATTTATTTATAATTACTGCTATTGCTATTTCTTGTCACAATATTAAGTTAGAAGATGAAATTTATCAAGAAAAAGTTCGATTCCCCCCCCCCCCCTCTTTGCTTTTATCCTGAAGCAGTGTAATGTTCTGAGAACTTATCCAAATAATTAGGAATTTGATCAATGCATATAGCATCGTGGGGCATATCAAATTATTGGAGTCACTTGCTGAAATTATTTATGATTTTATTATTTTTTTATTTACTAATTTATTGGAAAATATTCAATGTAAGAAAACTTTACTATTCACTTGCTGGAAATACTGCTCTGAGGATATTTCTTAGAAAGCTGTTCTGTTGAAATCTTATTAGTTTTTACCAACTAGAATGATCCCCCTTTTCCCCCTCAACCGAAAAAGCATGTATTATTTGCTGCAAAATTGGTATCTTGACATTAAAATCGATAATAAAATATATTACATGTTAGCATCTTAATCATATCTTCTACAAGTTCACTATAGCCCTTCACATATGACCCTGACCTTCAAGTTGGAGCAGGTTTCAGGTGTGTCCATTAGGGTGAGTCGAAAAAATCGATTTTTTTATTTCGAAATCGCATTACCTCTCAAAAGTTGTGGTTTAGTATCCACAACTTGGGAAAAATAAGAAAAAAATTCTAAGTTGACGTCTTCGGTTCGCGCATGAGGCTCAAAGTTGGAAAAAATGCGTTAAAAATGGAAATTTTCAAAAAGAAAAAAGAAAAAAAAAACTGTAACTTTTTATAATGCAAATACCATAAGCTGTAAATATTTTGTGCATTTTTAATCTAAAAAAATATTTTATAGCTTTTACATACGATCTTTAGTTTGCACATCAGCCTTAAATTGGGCTAAAATCGCCTACAATGTCAAATTTCGAGAATATCGATTTTTTTTATTTTGAAATCGCATTACCTCTCAAAAGTTGTGGTTTGGTATCCAAAATTTGGGAAAAATAAATAAAGAATCTAAGTTGACTACTTCGGTTCGCGCATGAGGCTCAAAGTTGGAAAATATATGCTAAAAATGGAAATTTTCAAAAAATAATTTGAAAAAAAAGTAATTTTTTTTCTATCGAAACTGCTTTAAATTGTTAGTAGATAACATAGGTTGAACCCAAAAAATTATACATAACTTATAGAAGATACATTCTGTTTGTGCATAAGGCTCAAGATATGAAAAAAAATGTCAAAAACTGAACCAGAACGCACTATGTCGGCGCTGTGCCGGTATATTTTTGTTCTACAGCCGACTTTTCTAGACATTACACATATTCTAGGAGACAGTTCAAAGTCCCTGCAGTCTGCACTCCCTTTGGTTGTCACTTAGTCAGCTAGACCCGCCAAACAAACAGCATATTTAATTAGCAACTGAAAGTGAATCAAAAAGTGCAGCGTGTTTAGCTGTGGGTTAGTTTTTTTTTTTTTTTTGTAACTTTATAGCATATTTTTATGCTCAAGTTTTGTTATACTGTTCTCCGTTCTCCGAATAATAAATAATGGAACCCCGGAAAACTTCTAAACGTTTAATTATTTGTCCGTTTTTTGGTGTACCGAAAGGGTTAAGTCAAAGTGTTTTAACCACATGTGCAGATGTGTTGTTAGCTTGCTTTGAAGAAAAATCGCAATCTGTAAAAGGCGAACCTTTTTCAAGGATTTCAGATTGCATAGCTCATAGAAGAAATGTACTGCAAAGCTTCTATACCAACGGTCAGTCATGTACGTATTGTAAAATTGATAAAGGATTACCATAATACTACACTTTGAGAAAGTCATTTAGTCGTGATAAAGATAAATTGAACTTCAAGACAAAACTCAATCATTTTGTTAATTAAGCGAAGTCTAAACTTTTTGACGTTGCTTCTTTCAAGTGTGCAATGAATTTTTCGTGTTCTTGTGCTAAAAAGCCAATCTCTTGTAGATGTACACTATACATCTGAACATTGGTATAGAACGCACATTGGTATTACCACTGTACATTGGTATAGAAGCTTTGCAGTAAATTTCTTCTATTTAAGCAGATATGCAATCTGAAATCATTGAAAAAGGTTCGCCTTTTACAGATTGCGATTTTTCTTCAAAACAAGTTAACAACACATCTGCACATGTGGGTAAAACACTTTGACTTAACACTTTCGGTGCACCAAAAAACGGACAAACAATTAAACTTTTAGAAGTTTTCCGGGGTTCCATTATTTATTAGTCGGAGAACGGAGAACAGTATAACAAAACTTGAGCATAAAAATATGCTATAAAGTTACAAAAAAAAACTCACCCAAAGCTAAACACGCTGTACTTTTTGATCCACTTTCAGTTGCTAATTAAAGATACTGTTTGTTTGGCGGGTCTAGCTGACTAAGTGACAACCAAAGGGAGTGCAGACTGCAGGGACTTAGAACTGTTTCCTAGAATATGAGTAATGTCTAGACAAGTCGGCTGTAGAATAAAAATATACCGGCACAGTGCCGACGTAGTGCGTTCTGGTTCAGTTTTTGACTTTTTTTTTTTTTCATATTTTGAGCCTTATGCACAAACAGAATGTATCTTCTAAAAGTTATATGTATATTTTTCGGTTCAAATTATGTTATCTACTAACAATTTAAATCAGATTCGATAGAAAACAATTACTTTTGTTTTTCAAATTATTTTTTGAAAATTTCCATTTTTAGCATATATTTTCCAACTTTGAGCCTCATGCGCGAACCGAAGGAGTCAACTTAGTTTTTTTTTATTATTTTTCCCAAATTTTGGATACCAAACCACAATTTTTGAGAGGTAATGCGATTTCGAAATAAAAAAAATCGATATTTTCGAAATTTGACATTGTAGTAGGCCATTTTAGCCCAATTTAAGGCTGATGTGCAAACTAATGATCGTATGTAAAAGCTATAAAATATTTTTTTAGATTAAAAATGCACAAAATATTTACAGCTTATGGCAGTTGCATTATAAAAAGTTACAATTTTTTTTTCTTTTTTCCTTTTGAAAATTTCCATTTTTAACACATTTTTTCCAACTTTGAGCCTCATGCGCGAACCGAAGACGTCAACTTAGAATTTTTTTCTTATTTTTCCCAAGTTGTGGATACTAAACCACAACTTTTGAGAGGTAATGCGATTTCGAAATAAAAAAATCGATTTTTTCGACTCACCCTAGTGTCCATCCTCCCAATAGCAATGGTGCAAGCCCCATCTATTCATCTCCTTTTCGAACTAGCAGTGAAGTTGTGTTAAAAAATCTGAGGTGGACCGTGCAATATTTCTTAGAAGATGCTTTGCATTTGAATGTTGCAATTTTTCCCTAAGATAATTGAGAGAAAGTATTCTTAACAATGACATCACATTCTGATATTTCGACTAATTCTAGCAAAATTAAGATAGATCTATATATATGCATACATAAATGAAACCTGATGAAAGCATGTTAGAAGATTTTTTTTTTTTTGACAGCCTACCAGTTACCTTCAGAACTCCACATCATGGAATTTTCACTAGAACATGGGTTTCTCAAGCTGAGCCATAGAATCAGAAAAAAGCTTGGAGTTCCAGTGCACCTTGTCACAATAGGTGAGTGGTACCTGGTATTATGCATTAGGCAGTAATCTTCATGAGTTTCAAAGATCTAACATAAAATTATTTTTACAGATCCTAATGATTCAACCTGCTTTGGTAGTCTTTTGGACAGATTTTTTGTGTGTTACGTTCTGGGATATGATGATGTCCTACTCCTGAGTCTAAAACTGCTGGCCGAGAAGCAAAAACACAGAGGTCCTATCTACACTAAACATTTTTTAATTATTGTTTTATTATTCATATATATGTATTACATCATTTATTTATTTATTTAACTAACCTTAATTCAATAATTGAGACACTGGGGAAATAAAGTTTTAGTGCTCTTTTAAAAGCTGCAATTTTATGCTTATTGAGTGGTTATTTAAAAAATACTTAATTTGTGTATTATGTCCCTAAATTTTCTTTCGATATGTTTTAATGTTTTCCAATATTGACATGAAAATTGGACTGAGGTAAATTTTCATATAAATATTATTTAATGGTATTATATCACTGCAAGAAACTGCTCGGCTTATGATTGCAGAAAAAAAAGAAATAAAAAATCAAATGCTTGCAATTGTGTGGAAAATGATAGTATAAGAAACTATTAAAAATAGAAAAAATATTTTGAAAATTTAAAAATGTTTTATTAATTGTTTAGTGTCACAGTGTTTCTTCCATGTTCCACATTAATACTAATTATCATCTTGACTGTAAGATTTTTCAAATAAAAATATTCCTTTTTAATTTGGGCCCTAAGAGATAAATTATTAGTCCAAATTATCAACTTAGGTATAAAATTGAATGCATTCGATTGTATTTCAATCGGTGTTACCTAAAAAATTTTTGCTGTAGAGCTGAGAAATGTTTGCATTATTTTAGGTTTTGTGCGTAACATCGTCACTGGCAGTGAATATGTGTTTGTCAATGTCTGGATGGATCAGAAGTCTTACTTGACAGCTGCATTTGTGATGTTTTTGTTTGTGAGTATATTCTGTATTTGAAAACTGTTTGACTTTCTTCAAACCTTATGATTTGTTCAGTACTAAGGTTTTGTACAAATTTCATCATACTTATCTCTTCTCTGGCCGCTAAGAGGAAATTACAAAAGATAAATTCTTCGAATATTTGTTGTGTTTAAATTTTGCACCATTCAATAAGATGTATAAAACAGCTTGTTACCTTCACTTACATTTTTACTAATGAAATATTTATACCAAGATTACAAAATTTCTTTTTTACCTGGATTTCCTCTTTAAAGTTCTTTTAAAAAGAAAAATATCTCCACTTATTTGTTAAAAAGCTTCAGTTTTTCCCATTTTCCAAATGTCTTATTGATGAAATTTAGAATCCTCTCCCCCAGCATAACTGATTCAATCAACTGTTTACTGCCATAGAAATTACTGCTTGATCAAACTGAGCCTTACACATTTTTAGTAAGTGGGCTGATTTTTTTTTTTTTTCTCACTTTTTGATGATGGGTATTATGGCAAAGGTAAAAAAAAAAGAGCTTTTTAAAAATTTTGAAAGATATTTTCTTGATCTTCTGCAATTGCATTGAAGTTTGAACTGAACACTTTTTTTAAAAAACATTTTTATCAATATATATATATGTATATATATATATATATTTATATATATATATATATATATATATATATATATATATATATATATATATATATATTTATTTATATATATATATATATTTATTTATTTATTTATTTTTGAATCTGATTTTTTACATTTAGGAATTGAATCTTTATTGTTTTTAGCAAAATGAGAAAAAAAAAAAAAATGTTAGCAAATACTCTCTACAGACATAAAATGTGCAAAATTTTTCGAAACCCAAAGTTTCTGAAATCATTTTCAATTTTTTTTTTTTTTTTTGGACTTTTGTTATCATCAATATTTTGTTTTGTTTATTATATGTTTAAAAACCATTTTTATTAAAGTTTCAATGTTCCATGTATTGCAGACAGCATCAGTGTCTATTCTGTTGCGGCATTCGCATCACCAGATATTCGTTTTCATCGGTAAGTCTCTTTCATTTTCTTATGTACTTTACCATGAAAATTTAATGTGTTTGCAATTTTGTTATTACTTCTGTTTGTTACAAAATTTTCAAATTCGTTATTTCAATACAAAGGGAAACTTCTTACTTCTGAACAGTCGCGTACCTAGAGGATAGCAGGAGTGGCTTGAGCCATGGGCGCAATAGCAAGGTGGGCGGCATTTTGACTGATTAAAAATAAAGTTAAGAAGCATTTTTTTAATTACATTTGCAGAAAAATATTAAAGAAAAAAACTCTCAAGAGTAAGAGCTTATAGCTAGAGGATAAAATAAAACATTGATTAAGAAGGAAAATTGGATATCATTAAAATCATTTTTAAAAAGAAAAAGTTTCAATATTGTTTTCAAATTTGCAAAATAATCAAAATTTTCTGAGTAAATAATTGTTTCAGAAAGTGACACCTCCCATGCAGGCCCGTCATTTAGGGGAGTCAGTTTCCCCCTCCCTGACTTTGAGAAATCAATGCATTTACATATAAGTGGGCTTGGTTTTTATGTTCTCCGACAAAATTGCATTGTGTTTGGACCCTTAGCCCCCCCCCCCCTTCCCCGAAAAACTTGAAAAGTACGCTACTGTTTCTGAAATTTCTGTTTATTGAAAGGATTATTTAAAAGTTCAAATGTGCTGTTAAAAATGCCATTATTATAATTTGTCTCTTAAAATTTTAAGCGCTGACCATAACTGACTACTGCAGTCATGATGTTTAAAGAAATTGAGTGTAATGTTCGTGAATTTATGTCGATTTTCTTTAAACAGTTTGGATTCTACACATGATGGAGTTTCACTCAACCTTCCATTTCCCTGCTGCACCCCTGATGACCGTTATCCTTTCTCTTGTTGGTGGGTATACTGTTTATGGATCAGAGGCAAAAATCCTTTCCACGACTGTCAAATCAGCTAGCCTTATTTACAGGCTATCCTCAGATCCTGAGTTTTAAGTATATCTGTACTTTAAAAGAGCAAACAATATGAAGTTTGTTTTTTTTTTTTTTTTTTTAATGATACAATGTTTGATTTCCGAAAAATGATGCATTTAATACTTACAATATTCTTGTTTTAATAGCAAAAAATCTGATTTGTTGTTAAAATCTACTGATTTTTTGCTTTGTGAGGATTGCAACTCTTTTTGGTGATGACTTCAACATTTCCTATGTCATGGAAATGTTGAAATCATCACCAACATTAGAAAGTCTAACACTGGAGTGGAGCTTAAGAACCCTTAAAATAAGACTATGAATGAATCTCCCCCCCCCCCCTCTGTAGTCTAAAAATATGCAAACATAACAGTTTGTACCTTATATCTTGAAATGCTCTAGGTTTCAGTATTGTCTAGTTTAAAACTCAATTTTTATACCTGCAAAACATCATTTCTCTTTCAGCAGATATTTTCAGTCTACAAATATCATTTAAGTTATTGTAATATGCTGTAAAATTTACTGTTTTTAATTTTTCTCTGATGTTTTTTAATACATTCATGAATGGAGAAATTATGCTCAGCCTTTTTTAAACCTTGCATACTCCTGTAAAGTTTTTAGGTCCTTAAAATGTTTTGTGGGTTCATAAAAAGTCCCTTTTTTTATCCCTCCCCCACCCCCAAAAAAAGGCTGCAAAATAGAGGGGACAATGACATCTACAAGGGGGGGGGGTTACTGCTGTTACAAAATCTTTGTAAAGTGTACTTAAACAAAAAAATTACTGAAAATGCAAGATAGAAACTTAAAATACTAGTACAGTATTTCTATCTTAGTTATTCAGCAGTACAGCACTCACTAGCAATTGGCTTATGCGAAAGCTTAATCATCAAGACAATTTTTTTTTTTAGAATATTCTTGGAATATGTACTTTGGAGGAGACATTATCATCAGTCCCTATCTAAGTGCTTTATAGTTTTAGATTCACAGAAAAAAAAAACATTTTTAATTTCTTTTTTTGTACTTTTAGAGAAACAGTTTATCAATGTTTTCAAGCAAATATTTTGTTTTACTGTTTTGAAAGAGTTTCTGTGGCCCATATTAGTGATGCAATGAATATTTGGCCCATTCGCCGAATATTCGGCTTCAGCCAAATACTGTATTTTATCTGCACACATTGAAAGTTTTATACATTTTTAATTGTGCTTATTATGTTTAATGGGTATTTTAAATGAAATCTTGTTGCACTATAATGCATTTTTAACTTTGTGCTATGGATTATTTACAATGCATTTTTGCTGTAAATTTATATTTAAAATGCTATTTCCTGTATAGTTTTTTTCTTTTAAAATGAACAACTAATTTTCTGCAGGACTGGAAGCTGTTCTCTCTGAATTTTTCCAAGACACATCTGCCGCATTCCAAGTGATCCTGGTTGTGTGGGTTGCTGACCAGTATCGTTCGGTCTGTTGCACTCACCGCATATCCCGGAAACATTGGACAAAGTAAGTTAGGAATAGAGAATACATTGAAATAATGTCTAAGTTATAAGATACATGATGTCATTCTGTACACCAAAAAAAAAAAAAAAAGTTGCAAAAGTGTTCTGTTTTATTGGTTGTAAATTTTATTGTCCTAATGCTATGTTTGATATTTCTAGGTTTTTCTTCCTGTACCACTTTTTCTTTTATGCCTACACTTTCCGCTTTGGCCACAACCTGCATCTTGCCTTTTTCACATCTTGGGTTTTTATTTTGGTAAGTTTGCAACATGTATGCATAGTTTCTCAATTAGTGCACATGATTAAAATTTTGACTTTCCAACCAAAAAACTATTTGCTGCTCAGGACGGTTTCACCACAAAAGGACCTAGCACACTGATATATATATCTGTATGTATATATATATATATATATATATATATATATATATATGTCCGGGGTAATCTTCAAAACCAGGGCTGCGGAGTCGGAGTCGAAGAGTCGGAGTCGGACTGATTTTGGACTAAAGGAGTCGGAGTCGGAGTCGCTGAAAAACATGTCGACTCCGACTCCGACTCCGACCACCTCCGATTTGGATGAAATTTTATGGTGGTGAAAACATGTCTTTGAAACTAACAGATACAAATTTTCAGCGTCCAATATCCAAATCCTAAGCATCTAGGATCATTAAAAAGGGCTTCAAAATGGCGGGTCTGCTTTGTGAAACGAATTGCTATGTATGGGCTTATGCAAGATAATAAAAAATATTTGCAGCAAAAATGCATTGTGTTAAAATAAAATCTGGCCACTTAACAAGAAAAGGATTAGTTTTGTACGGAGTCAAATGACAAGAGCGGCACTTGTCTTTTGCTCTGGAGAAAATGAACTTTTTGGGAGGTCACAGTGATCTCCGAGAATTGAGGTAAATGTGGTGAAATTACCTGCGAGAATTCATGAGCAAATTGAACTTTTGAGAGGTCACAATGACCTTCCATGACCTCCAACTGGGATACCCCAGCTTGCTCCCCCCCCCCTAAAGTCAGTCCTGGCTATGAACATGAATAAAAATGAAACTCTTAAAAATGGACTTAATATTTCAACCTTTGTTTAGGGTTTTTCCCTCTTCACATTTGGGTAAAAAAATAAATAATTAAAAAAAAAGCAGGAGTCGGAGTCGGAGTCGATAGTTTTAAAATCCCGGAGTCGGAGTCGGAGTCGGAGTCGACCATTTTTCCTCCGACTCCGCAGCCCTGTTCAAAACTACTGCACCGATTTTAACCATTTTTTCACCGTAGATAGTTACATTAACAGGAATCAGGATAAGCTACAATTTATTTCTAAAAAACTTAGTTTAAAAAAGTTATTATAGTCTGTGGGACGAAGGCACAAAAGATTCTTAGAAACATGGTTTCGTTTGCCCACTTCGGGGACTACAAAATGTGATATTTTTCTGAATCTGGAAAATGGTAAATTTCATGCAATTTCCCCATTAAATAATTAAATTTTCAGTCCATTGTTGCAAAAATTTGTTGCCTTGCAACAACCATATTAATAGTGATCATAATGAAAATTTTGAACCAACTCTTCTCTGGAGTAAATATGAAATTTATTGCATTCTTATGATTTTTATATTCATCTATGACAACAGGGTCGCTAACAGGGCTAAATAAAAAGATAATTATTTTTGGCAACAGTTAGAAAATGGAAAGTATTGATAGTCAAAAGATTTCCTTAATCACATAAGATGTTTTCACCAAGTGGGCTTTAACATGTTGGCAGAAAAGTGTATTTTTTTCCTATTCTGGGAGCTGCATGGTTTAAGTTTAATTCATGTGCTTGGATTCATGTGCACTGCGGTTTGGCTGAAAGGGAAAATTTAAATTTTCAATTTCAGAAAATTTGATACAAATTTTGACAATTTAATTTTTTTGACTATTTTTCTTGATGCCAAGAAAACGCTCAGAACTAGATTCTACTAAACCAGATGGGAAACGTCAAGGGTTGGAGCTGGCTAATGAGACATCAGAAGTCTGGGATTAGTAGCTACAACAAAATCGCCAAGGTGTGTCAACTGCGTAACAATGAGACACAAGAAGCCAGGAATTATCGGCACAAGAATAGAAACTGTAATAATGGGACTTATTTAATGTGCAATATTTGGAAATGGTCGACTCCAGAGCGATTAATATGCCAAGCTTATAGCATTTCCTATTTACCTTAACATTACTTATAACTTGCATTTGTATTCAAGGTGTGTTATACAGTATCTTTAGTTTATCCAGACAGAAAAAATAGCCATTGTTTACAGAAGTGCACTTTAATGTTGAAAAATTTATGAATGAGTTTCACTAAAACATCCTAACGGGCAGAAACCCGGCTAATATATATATGTGTGTATATATATATATACATACATACACACACACACACACACACACACACATTCATAAAAAGAGGGAAGCAATTTCATTTTAAACATAAAAAGATCTTTTCCTTTCAGTTTTTATATTAAAGTTTTTATATTAAACCCTTTTTTGTATCAGAGTTTGGCTGATGATGATTTGAACCTTGGAATCCATATTTGTTTTAAGATTTTTTCTTTCTTTTTTTTTTAAATAAAGATGTTGGACTTGTTAATATTATGTGGGTCGTAGTGTGGTAAGTGCTAAGGATGACTAAGTGATCAATGTTGGACCTTTTTTCTCATGGTTTATGACAAACCTAATTCTTTGTGCTAAAAGGTTGTGAGTTGTTAAAGGAAAAAAAAGTTGATCTCTGAAAATGAATGAATCTTGATCTTATTGCTGAAAATACTGGAGTCCAAATGCTCTTGTAACGAACATTGTAACCACTTTTAAGGTTTTCTTATAAAGCATTGTATTCTCCTTCCTCTTTGGGTCTTAAATTTATTATACACTGGGAAAAAAGTCTTTCCGATATCTTTTAACCTTTCAGCCTAATACTCTTGATTAAAAAAAATAATCTACAAAGCATTGCAAACTAGAAAATGAAATTGGAATGTGTATACAATACTTCTTAAAAACCATAACTGAATACCC
Source organism: Uloborus plumipes (assembly GCA_038373865.1). Taxonomy (NCBI): domain Eukaryota; kingdom Metazoa; phylum Arthropoda; class Arachnida; order Araneae; family Uloboridae; genus Uloborus; species Uloborus plumipes. The sequence continues at coordinate 67,524 of JAXGGA010002309.1, forward strand.
CAAAGAAAAATCAAATGTAAGGTAAATCCGTTTGACAGCACTTGGATAATAGTGACTGAAAATAAAACCTTTCACTTTTCTCTGGTAAGTTGATGAACTTAGAGTAGATATGCATATTCTTTATTCTCATCTCATTTAATATTTATCGCTCTTCTTGTTCTATGTTAGCGATTGATTGGTGTGAAAATTGATTTTTTCCCTTTTTTCAGCATTCAATGATGTACTTTTTCCACCGCTATGAGCTGCCTTTGCTCTTGAGTCTTGAGCAGAGTAATAACTCTTCTAGAAATGGTCCGCCAGAGCCGCCACCACCTGATGCTTCTTCTGAAGACAGAGAAGGAACACCCAGCAACAATGTCCAGGGTGAGAATTCTGAACCTGCTGACGACAGTAATCCCCATGTGGATTCTCTTGATTCTCCAGGTCCTGTTGAGGATGTGAGAGATGTCAATCAAAATCCACCGCAAAGCTCACAGTTGGTGCTTAATGCCGACAGATGGGAGATGTATAAATTTCCCGAGGAGAATAGCACTTCGTCCAGAGTTAATCTGAACGTGCCTCAAATGAACTTGAAGGGCAGAACAAGCCATAATGTTTTCCAAAATAATTTAAAAAGTGGCATAGTTAGTAACAAAAAACTCTTTGATTTTCAACTAAAATACCCAAAAGGGAACTACTATGTGCCTTTGTGTAGAATGGAGCCTTTTGCTGCTGTAAATATTGTTGATAAAGCTGCTTCAGAAAGAAGAAATAGAATTTCAAAAAAGCAAAGGACCTTTTTGTTCAAGTGCAGGAAGGCAGCACGCGTATTTCAACATAACCTTGATTCTATTTCTTTAGTCAAGCATTATATAGTGCCTGCTGGTCTTGAAGTTTGGTAAACAAAAGTGTACGAAAATACCGTAGGTCATGATAGACCACTAAATTCTAGTTTTTTTCTTTGAAACTACTGTGCTTCCCTCAAGTGTATAGAAAGATATGCAGGTGACTAAAAGAACGAAAAGAATCTGTTTTAGTCAGTTTTAAAATTCTTTAATTTAACAAAATAAAGAAATGTATACTTATATAGTTCCTAATGACATATATATATGAAAAATCATATATCAACAGTCAACGCACTTTGGCAATTAAGAAAGGTGTTAAAATGTACATAAAATTATTACAAACTACAGCCGCCACAATCTATACTCTATCGTTCAGGGCAATTATCTTAACTCTTTAAATGACAGAGGCCCAATTGTTTTTAATATAAAATAAAACCTCTGCAATGCATATTTTATGTCTGGGTAAATAGTATCTAAAAAAGAGTATTTCAAACCAGCTTGCAATGTGAGGTGCAATTTAATGATCACATAATCTGTTCTGCAGTAGTTTAATCTTTCTAAAACTGCTTCTTAATGAATGACAGGTTCACAGCATTATGGAATGTATTAGAAATTAATTATGTAATTCTGCTGTATTACAAGTAAGTTGTAAGATATGTTTTGCAATGAGTTACCATGTTACCACGAATGAACAGAACATTACAAATAAAAATAGATTTTTAAAACATTTACTGTTTTTTTCTGAAATCTTTTTAATATTGGTACAAAAGCAACTTGACTTACTATTATGCAATAACTTTCTGGTTACTGCATAAACTAAGTTCTTAAAAGTTCTCTTCTACAGTAACTTAAATTCTTAATTTGGGTTTTATTGGTTGTTGTAAATCTGATTGTATTCAAATCATACAAAAACTGGTAAGCTTAAATTGTTTTCTGTATGTTTTGGAAAGATTTTTTTAAAAACTATATGAGAAATTACATGTATTAATGTTAAAGTAAATAAGCATAGTTTATTTCAGTATTACATTTCATATGTTCTTAATATATTCACTCTGTTCTTTGGGTTTATTTTAGTTTTAAGAATTTTGTACAAAAAATTGGTGAATAAATTGTAATTATTATAACATGCTTTCTTCAACTGCAAAATTTGAGCAAAAACTTATAACTATTACTTGTTATATTAAATTTTTAGTTTTGTCTAATCTAACTTTACAGTCCCAAAGTTGCAAAACTTTTTTTTTTTTTAATGTGTTTACATCCAACTAAATGCTAAAAAACTGCCCTCATGCTTCAATGCATACATTAATTCTATTGGTGGACTGACTTTAAATTTGAAAATGGAAAGTCATGTTCAGTGGCCAGTCAAAAAAATATATGGAAAAAAGCTTCAAAATGTGTGTTAAAGTTATTTCAGTGAAGTTGAGTTATACATTATACAAAAGCACTATTTACTAATATCTTATGCTTTTAGTAATTTATTTATATAAATTGGTTGATGATGTTTCTGTAAAATCAGTGAGATTTAGCTCTTGATATTAACGGCTAATAGTAATTATTTATGCAAATAATAAGTTTGATTAATAAATTCAAATCAGTTTGTTTTACTGGTAAGCTTCAGTTCGGGATGCTTATTAAAAGTTCAGCGAGTTGAAGTTCAACGTTTTCCTAATAAATATGAATAAGTTGTTTTGTTGTGAATAATCTGTTGATGATATTTGTTAAATGTTGTTTTTCAATTTAATTTTTGTTATCTTTCAAACTTTGTACGTGCATGATTGTTTTCTTTTTAGTGTTAATGGACGCATTTACTTAGGTAAATGCTGTATAAATGTTACATATCTTTCATCAACGAGAGTTGATTGAGCTTTCAGTCTTTTGCTCAAGAAATTAAAATTCTTTTATCAATGAAGAAACAATTCTTTAAATTAGATTTTGTAATTGTTTTATATAAAAATAACAATAAAGCCAGTGTAAAATAGTAAGAAAATAGTGCATGGTTTTGCTTTGTATTTTGATGTAAAGTTTGAAAGAACAAATCCCATGTGTTGTATAGAATTAAAAGAAAAAAAGGCTTTTGTAAAAATGTATAAAAATATGTATATAAATTTGATTCATAGTTGTGTTTAATGCAATAAAATTTAATTTATTTACTCTTTTCGCTGAGAAGAAGTTTGATGCATCCCATTTTTTCTGTTTAAATTGTAGGATTACTAAAAGAAGCCTGTAAGAAAAATAAATAAAAAAATCTACAAAATTGAGAAGTTTTCAATAGCTTGTTCTATTCTATCACAAACCACTATAAATTTGACATCATCGCCTAAAATATTAAACTTCCCAGAAAGCCCTATACTTATATCATTACTGAAAATAATAAACAATAATAGCCTAAAACACTGAACCTTATGGAACCACAACATCAGACCATTGAGAAAAAGTTCCCCTAACGACTACTCTCTTTTTTCTCCGAGTTAGCCAATTTTTAACTTTCCTACTATTCTAATACAAGCCAGTTTGCCCAACAGAGCAAATGCCTAGTACTTTATGGAAAGCTTTTTCCAAGTCAAAGCAAACATCTACAAACTTTTTGTGATTTAGAGCTAGTATGTCAAAGCTTTACTACTGTGAGATGGTACATAACCTTGAGGGGAAAACTCGCTTCATTTTAAAATAAGTAGAATGTAGAATCAGTGAGAACATTAATTTTTTACTTAGAACGTTAAAGTTTTTGCTGCTTCCGTGATCTCTTTGATGCTATCAAATATAAATTAAAACTCTGTTTCTGATTCACTCTCACCTGCCATCTTTCCGTGGTCAAACTTTTACCTTGTCATAGAAGTGCAAGAATTTAGTTACACAGGATCAAAACCATACTGTGAGCTTGACAGCTGAGTATTATTTTCCATGAAGTTCATTATCTTCAATTTCAACCGTTTCAGAAATTTTACATACTGCGGAAATTAGACTCGCAGATCTATAATTACCTGCCTTTCCTTTTGAATATTTCTTAGAGTGGCATGACAGTTACCATTTTCCAGTCTTTTGGCACTATCTTCAAGCTATATGTAGCATTGAAAAATTTAAGGTTATGTCTACTGATCACTCAACTAAGGTATTTGGATAACTTTTATATCAAGTCCTGGAGCTTTAGATGATTTAATTCGTTTCAAATAACGATGCATCCTCCCTAGAAAACAAAAAAGCCTCAAACTGTATGTTAGTGTGTCTATTGCTATTTAGTAACATTTCACGTGAATTTAACAAAGCTTGGCAATGTCCCGAAACTTTGCTTTGGTAACTCTAGCTCCGCAACAATGAAAAATGAAAGTAAAAGTTAATGAGTTGGATCCAAAGTGGTGAAACTTAAGCTTGATGCGTCGGCCTGTCTATATAGCGGCTCTAGGAGGAGTTAGAGCCGCTATATAGACAGGCCGACGCATCAAGCTTAAGTTCGACCACTTTGGATTCAATTCATTCACTTTTACTTTCAATTTTTCATTGTTGCAGTGTGGGGTTACCAGAAAATAGTTTTGGCGCATTGCTAATCTTTGCCAAATCCACGTGCCGCTAATAATTGCTTCCACTGAAAAATTACCAAAACGCGATTACTGGCCAGAAAAGACCACCACTCAAACACTCAAGCACGCGCTGCGCTGGATCCAAAGTGGTGAAACTTAATCTTGATGCGCCGGCTCATCTATATAGGGGCCTTTGGAGGAGTATTTATTTTTTATTTATTTAAACCCCACCAGTCACCACCGTACCTACCCTGATGAGGGTTTAACCGGATGTGGTGGCTGGGAGGAATGTTGAGACTTTGGAGGACTTTGAGAAAAAAATGTATTTGCATATATCGGAGTGAGATTTCTGTTAGTTTCTGTCTTAAAATCACTATGCACATATGCTTTGATACCCCCTTCCCCGTGGAAAAATATGAAATGACGAGCCTGCTTGTTCATTATTTAGCTAAGTTAGAGAAAATAGGCTCTCTTCTGGAAAGTAATAAAAATGCTATTCTTAAATCACCTTTGGTGACACAAGAAAGGGTATGGGGATCGGAGCTCTGCTTCAGAAATTTTCGGAAATGAAAAGTCCAAAAATGCAATTTTAGTTTTTCTTTGATCTCATCAAGTTGATCATGACAGCTGTTGGAAAAACGCATTGTCATTTGTCTTCTCGTATTTTAGAAGTTTTCAACTGTTTGGGCCTTAGTTTAACACTTTCAGGTCTGAGCCTTTTCGACCGCGCATTTCCCTCCAGACTGGGGGGTTTTTGTCGCTTTTCGTAATTTTTCAAAAAATACTTGGAAAAAGTTAATGTCGGTAGTTTTAATTTTATTAAATACTTCAAAATGTTTTCTTTCATGATGAAAGACCTATTTAAGTGAAACAACAATTAATATGTAGTAAGAAATTGTCGAAAAATGTATGTTTGGAACTTGAAAAAAAAGTTCCGCATAGGAAAATATCATTTTTGACCATGAAAATATGCACAAAATTTAATTAAAAAATTACCCAAATCTTGAACAAATATTTAAAAAAAGATTTAATTTTCAAATACACATTATTTTGCAAAATTTGCTTTGATGTGGTACATTTCAAAACACGATTTGCACTGTCGCACGCTTGCACTAACTCGCATAAGCCTCGATTCTATAGCGTCTCCTGCAGTTAATTCTGATTGGTGGTGCCATCTATATTTTTTTAAGAAAGTAAAAGGTCCATAGATAATATCTAAAAAGTATTGAAACAAAAAAACCCCGTATTTTCAGAGCAACAGTAGCTCAAACTTGACCCCGAGCTGAGAGGCATCTTCAACAAAAACGGCACCCCGAGTTGAGCTCGGGCTTAGACCGGAAAGTTAAAAAAATTTGAAAATGTAAGAATGAATCCAATATAAGTTAATTTAACTGAGAGATTATCAGTTTTCCAACATAACTGTCACCAAGCGAATGTAAAAACGCATTACTTAAGAAATATTCAAATAAGAAAAGGCGTAATGCAACTTAGTTTGAAGAGGAGAAGCTTTGTAGAGTTATGCGTCGGAACTAGGACGACAGAGAAAGTGTTGACTCTTTACTTTTGCAAATTCTTTACGAAGTGGCAACGGCTAAAAAATCATCTGTTGTTGGAGAAAATGTGATAGAGAATGAAAAGTTTTTGGAATGTTTTAAGGAATTAAAGTACGTCAATCGTTTTTTGGAATGTTTTTATTTTTAAGTACTTGTATCTTGATGTTAATGTAACAATCGCGATGTTTTCTCTGCAATAAATTCGCAAAATTGATATATTGAAAACTTTATCGCTGGAACCAAGGTGTGTACATTAGCTAAATCAATGATCAAAATTAGCGATGTAGTCATAATTTTAACCTAAGGATTGAAAAATCATTGGAATCAAATATCCTGGAAACATGTCATAGGTCTACTGAATCTGTCAACTGTTTTATAGTATGATTCTTTTCTGTTTTCAATTACATAATGTTCGTCATTGAGTATAGCAACAATTTTCCAAATAAACCTTAATTTTTTAAGCATTTGAGGCAGGCCCTTCATTTGGATTTTTTCGGGGAGAAGGGGTTCAACTGGTGCATACTCGATGCAATTTTATTTTAAAACATCAAAAATCATTCTCACTTATCAAAGCCTGGGAGGAGGAAGGACTTGACCACTCTAAATGACCAGGCCTGGATATGACTTATGTTTGGGAACAGGATTCAAGGGAGTAGTTGACGCCACAGGATCACTAGTGAACATTTTTCAAAAATAATTTGATTCAACTAAGTTCACTCTTTTTTCTTTGAATTATTATTCTTGATTACTCTTCAAACATCAGCTATGGAAAATAAATGAGTTTTGTCATTTACTATGGCAATTGAGGATGAAACATTATCAGGGTGCAGCAATCTTTTATTTATTTTTTCTGTTTGTAGCCAGGGGCGGCCCTAGCACCGGACATTCCGGACCCCTGTCCGGAGCGGCATATTTTAGGGGCGGCATTTGGACTCGAATATAATTAGGCTGAAATAAAATTATATTTGGGCTAAAATAATGTTTTCTTCAAGAAAAGAAAAGTATAAACGAATTTTACAAACATGATTCTTTTTGTATTTCGGAATTCTGAAAATTATGAATGTAGCGATGTTTAAGCGTGTTATTTAAATGTATTCACTTCAGTGTAGCATTTTGGTTGTTTCAACATAGCCTATTAAAATAAACAAATATATATTATAAACTATAAACGAATCTTTAGAAACTTTGACTGTCAATGGAGACTTCTAAAAAACAAACTAACTACATTAGACAACTTTTTTAAGCATGTCAATGTTTTGAAATTGTTGGTAGAAGACCAGAGTGCCCCGAACGGGGAGAGAAAAAAATCTCAATTTACCGCATTTTACCGAATGAATAAAAAATAAATATTAATAAAATGTGTGCATGCATAGATACTTACATGTGATGAGAAGAGACACAAGGCATCGTTTATAAAAAAACGAAATAATACATGATTGTAATAGTTTAGAAAGCAAAATTCAGAAACACAGACTTTAAAAATACTTTCCAATGAAAATAATTACAGCCAAGTCATGAATTAGCTGAACAGATAGATTTAAAATTGATTCAGAAATTTTACAGGATAAAAAGTCAAAAAGAATTTAAAAAAAAAAAAACTTTGTCTTTTTTCTTCTTGATACTCCCATAATAAATTTACCATTGCATAACAATCCATTTACAACAATACTTTACCCGGTATTTCTGATATAGCAAGCAAATTATTAATCTCTCATTAAGTTTTCATAAAAGTGTGCATCAGATGCAAGTGTTGTTTAACTGCATTTTTTTAAATGATTATTTTACAAACTTAAGATAATTGATTGTATCTTATATAAATACATTTAAGAACTTTAGACACGCCATATAATTTATTGCTCTCATGCATCCAATGTGTGTATGCAATGTGTAACACACACAATGTGTAGAAAATACGCAAAGCCCGTCCTACATTTCTTTTTCTTTCCTTTTTTTTAAGGTCTGCTAATTATATTGTGGTATTTGTTTTCTTTTTTGTTTCTTTCAATTTATAGCTTTAATTAATCTAAACAGAGCTGGATATACCTACAATCTAAACAAATAATGGTCCTCCCTTTGCTGCCCCCCCCCCCCCCCCAAAAAAAAAAAGAAAAACATTACTCGTTCCTGAAAAAAAAAAACTTGAAAAAGTAAAATTCATTTCCAAATGCGTGAAAAGCTTGAAAGTTCTTAAAAAAAAGTATTAAATTTAGCTCCTTAATGCTTCCTGCATCAAAAATGTAAAACTCATGATTTTCGCATTTCTGTAGCATAGTGCTTGAGATAAATTTTTGTGATTCACATGTTTCATATCTTGCTATTTATTCAATTCCTGATTTAGTATTTTGGAATTTTTTTTGTTATTGCTTGCTTTTATCTATACCACATTTTTTTGATGTCTTTAGAACGAGAAAAAAATACTAGACTACCCTTATTGTTTTTCTTTTTCTGCTCTCTTGTGACTAAAAAAAAAAGTTGAAGTGAGAAATCTTCAGTAATATCTGCTTCTTAACTAAAGACACATTTATTTTAAAGTTAGTGCAATATGTGAAATTAGGCAATTAAGCATACAAATGTCAGAGGCTGGAATGTGCAAATAAATTGCCTTAAATATAATTATTCTTGATGTCTTGAAAATAATTAAATTATTCTTTTAAACTCCTTGAAAAGTGCAGCAACTTTATATCTTATCAAGCTTCAAGTGTCCGAATGTCGGGATGTTACTCTTCTGTTTTCTAAATCTTCAAACCATTACCTTTAAATCATTTTTTTCATTTTATTTTATTGATCATTTTGCATTTAATGCAGTATTGTATTAGTTGGTGGATTTGAGAGACACCAACTTTATACCGAAAGCAGATGTGAGTTTTCTTTTCTCCTTCCAAGCTCTTTTTCCTCGTCGATTGATGTCACCGATTTATAGAACCACAAGTACAAGCAATTTTTACTTTGACTGATTTTAATTTGCAAAAGAAGGTATAACTTTTAAAAGGTATTGTTTACCTATTTTTCTCCTGTTATTTTTGTAGTCTTAATAACCTCCAAAATGCAACATTTTTAGGTCTATTTTTCAAAATTTCCCTCTAGGGAGAAACCCCCGAGCCCCCTAAAATCGCGGATATTCTATACTTCATTAAAAATAGTCACCGCTTTACTTTAATCATACTCATCCTCCCTCAAGGGTAAATTTAAAAAAAAGGAAAAAAAAAAAGAATGAGAGACAGCACGAAATGTAAAAAAAAAAAAAAAAAAACATGAAGTTCTGCATCAGCGAAAAAAAGACAAAAATGGCCTGTTCTGCCCACAACAAAAAAAGAGGCCGAATATCTAAAATAGCTTATGGCGACATTCGGTCTAAATCCGACCCTGAATACAAGATTTTATTTTGTTAGGCTATTTTTAATTCCTATTATCTATTTATTGGTTTGTACATTTTTTAGCAACATTTATTATTTTTCAAACTTTAATCACTGAAAGGGGCGGCATTTTGCATTTTTGTCCGGGGCGGCAAAACTGCTAGGGCCACCCCTGTTTGTAGCAGTAAAATTATTAGTTGATAGATTTTGTTTTGAATGAACTAAAAAAACTGAACATTCTTTCAGAAAACTGCTGTTTGCAGTTACGGGAATGAGTATGTGAGTAGGGTGAGTAGTGGCAAAAAGAATTTTTGAAGAAACACAAATACAACAAGCTATCTCCCCCCCCTCCCCCCTAAAACTCTTTTTATTCTTTTTATCAATGCGACAGTTTGAATTTAAGTTTTAGAGACATAATTAATTTGACTACTGATGCAGTATTTTTTTAATTACAAAGAGGGCTCTGTCTCCTGCTTGCTGTCACTCATGATATACCAAAGCAGCGCTTCTTAACCTGTTTAGGCCTGTAGGTGGCAAAAGTTATTTTAATAAGAATTGTGGACCAGTAATGTTCTTTTTTTATTGAAAAATATATAAAAAAATGGGTTTGTGGATTGTGAAACTCTCCCCGTTTTATGGATTGAGGAGAGTTTTTTTTGCATTTCTTCTTTCTTTTTTTTTTACTTTTGAAAAAAAAAAAAATGAAAAAACTTTTGTTTTAGTGACCATCAAACACTTGTGAAAAATGTTTATGAATTTTTTGTGTTTTTTCTCTTTTTTAACAAGAGATTGCAAATAATAAATGAATTTACATTAGATTAAAACTAACTTCAAACCTCCTACCCTTCCCATAGGAAATAGAATTTTAATAAAAATCTTATAAATCAATACTTCTTCGGTGTTATTCGTCTTAGCTGGTTAACAATAAACCAAACAAAAGGGCAAGGATCGAAAATCTAGTTCGTTTTAGCAGTTATTCGATTTAAGCGTGTTCAAATTAGCGAGGATCGACTGTAATGAATACATTGTATTGTTAATAAATCAACTCATTTTTGGCACAATCTTTTACTGAAATGTATTTTTTTTTTATTTAGCCTCTGCATCGGAAGAAAGATGTCCTCTGAGAATTTCGAGAGCTTGGAGGATGACTTTGTAGCTCTGAAAGATGGGCTTGTCTCAAAGATTGACGATTTGAATCGCAAGTCATCCAACCAGGGGAAGAAGAACCTTCAACGAGAGATTGAGAGAGAGCTGGAGGATGCACAACGCCTCCTGGAGGATTTAGATGGGGAAGCTAGAAATGCCCCTTATCCATTCCGCATGCAGATGAACAGTCGAATCAAGACGTACCGACAAGTATGTGCACTTGGATTTCATAACTGTTACATAAACTTTAAATTATCTGTGCTGTTTTGAAAATTATTGTATGAGTTAGACTCAAGTATTGATCGAAAGTAGCCTTCTAGTAGTAGCAATGTAGTTGCTACAACTTTTTCTTAGTTTGTAATGTACTTTTGTTTTTACGTACATTTCCATTACTTTCTGAAAAACATTGGCTAACAAGCTGAAGTTTTTGGAAATGTAAAACAATTGTTTTTTTTTTCTTTTTTTTTTCTTAATTGTTAATTTTCATGAAAATACGGAAAGCACTTTCTGCATTTTAACCAATTTTCGCTATGTTTGTCACATGACTAAAATTCCTCCGAAATTCCACATTGTGTATCATTATTTTTATTGCTGCTAACTGTCGCTTTCATCCGACCTGGCCCATCATTTAGGGGGGTCAGGTGGAGTCAATTGCCCCTTCCCCCGGCTTTGGAAAATTTATGTATTTACATAAAAGGGGGCATGACCTTTGATGTTTTACCACAAATTACATTGAATATACGCCCTTTGCCCCCCCCCCCCTCCCCTGGGAAAAACTCGAAATGACGGGCTTGCATTTGACTCTTGTGTAACTCATTGACATTAGCCAAACGGAATAAATTAAGAAAAGGCATTCGCTTTCTTATACTTCATTCCTTTTAGGTTTGATCAGTTTGTAGCTGTTCAAAAGGAATTTTTTTTTCTACCGTAGGAGTAGGGGTTATTTTTGATGACAATAGTTGTTGATCCAGCCCTGAAATTTGATGCGGGGAGTAATGAAAGGGTCGATATTGGTTTATGTTACTATGATCAGACTTGGGGGGATGCTATTACTTAATGTTTTGACTTTTGTTTCTCTGCTCTGTGTATACATTACTGAGTGATTACTAGAACACTTTGGTGGGCGATTATTTAGAACAAACAATATTGCAAGCAAACATTTATGAGCTTTTACTGTCAGATTTGCTCTATAAACCAAAACTTAATAATCTATTAGGTGCTTGTAGTTTTACTTGTAGTGAAATTAAAGCAATGCAATTTTACTAATTGCTACTATCTATGATGATATCCAGTAGAATATTTTAAAAAATCACCTCACTAGAAAGTCCAAAAATTCACAGCATAAAAACACAACATGCTTCTGTCTTCAAATTTTTTGGCAACTTCTGTTGCTGGTGGGTAGGCTTGACTGCAGTGGCCGGATCAGTAAGGCATCAGATTCGTAACTGGAGGGTCCCGGGTTCGATCCTAGTCAATCATAAATCCACCGTCTTCACTAATGGTTACCTTGTGAAGATGGTGGATCTATGATTGACTGGGGGTACATTAAAATGCTTGTAGTCACCAAGTCCTCCAAGTGAATCAATAACACTGAGAGTACTGGACCATGGGTTTGCTCAGCTCCTGGTCTGGATCAAAAGAACAGAGCGCTCTTCAGGGCCCCATACAACCGGTTAAACTAGGTGTAGTGTTAGATGCGGGACATTGTGGAGTGAAATTAATTGGTGAGCAGAATTTGTTGTGTCTATGTTGCAGCACTATTCATTAGGAAATTAAGATGGATGGTGTTGCACAACCTACCTTATGCCTCTTTTAAATCAGTTTTTCTCCAACTCTAAAAATAGTGGATTTTTTAAAATGTAAAAATAACAATCTTCGTTTCCAAAAGTTGTGTTCTATTGTATTTTTGAAAACTAAGTTTAGACACCGATGCAAACTTAGTTTAAGTAGGTCTTATAGCTTTAAAATCGTTTTTAACCTTAAACTTTTATCGCTAAATTCATTCTTGCTAAGGCCCCGTAATTTTCATCTATCAATGTCAGCCGCCAAAACTTAACAACATTTTTCTCAATTCAGGACCTGAACTCCATCAAGAAGAAAATCCAGCAGAGCGAGAGTTCGTCCCAGAGGAGCCAGCTGCTGGGGAACCCCTCTCAACCGGGCGCCGGGCCACTGTCCAGCTCCACCCTGGGCAACCGCGGTCGACTCCTCCAGATGAACGAGACCGTGAACCGCACCACCGAGTCGGTGCACCGCGCCCAGCGGGTGGCCGCCGAGACGGACGAGGTGGCGGTGGCTGTGGTGGACGAGCTAGGCACCCAGCGGGAGGCACTGATCCGCACGAAAGAGCGGCTGGTGGACACGGACAGCAACCTGGCCAAGAGCCGGAAGATCCTGCGCTCCATGTACCGGAGGGTCATGACCAACAAGCTGATCCTCATTGTCATCATCATCCTGGAGCTGGCCATCCTGGCCGGAGTGGTCTACTACAAGTTCTTCCGGAAGTGAGGGCGGGTCAGCATCCGGAGGATAGGTGCGTTGCAAGAGCCCAAAAAACGTTTTGCACTTCAGGCACTGTGAGGGTTTTCATGTGCACATGTGAAGTGTATTGCTGCAAAAGTAGGTACTGTCTGCCAAGGGTTACTATGGAACTAGTAAACGCTTCAGCTATGGCAAGCTTACCTGAATAAATAAGGGAAAAAGTAAAAATTTGATGCTCATGGTTTCAACTTGATTCTGCTTGATTTAGAGGCTACACACACCTTCAAAAGCTAGCACCTATAAAAACTAGCAGATGCCTCCATTTCCACTGGAAAAACAGTTGTTACTCTTTCCATGTCATTGGTTCAGTAGCAGAATTTTCTTCAATAGCTTGAGATGCAGATTAGAAATTAAAAAATAGTCTGCAAGATCAACCAATATTAGATTAATGATAGCATCTGAATTGGCACCAAGGAATTTTTTAAAATAAAATGCTAATGCAAGTACATGTCACCTCTTAGTGACAACAACTCACAACAACTCTCAAACAGTAACGGAGTAACTCTTAATTAGCTCACATTTAATTTTTTTGCTTCGAAAAATTTAGTTTTTTTTGTCTTCTTCAACTAAGAAAAAGTCTGCAAACTTTCTCAAGAGTCTGTGACGAACATGACAGCATAACCCTGTTTCTGCTAGGGGTCACACTGTTCACAGTAGATTTTCGAAAATCCGAAAATAAAAAATTTGCAGAAACATTTCAGAGCATTCTCAGATGAAAGTTAGTGATTGTTTAAAATGAGTCATTTTTTTCTTACAGAAATTATTTCAACTTTTTTTGTAGGTGCATTTTCAAAAAGTCTATTGAATTTTCTTTGCTTTAATTACTGTATAATGATACAGAGTACATTCAGTACTGTAAATGTTCAGTAAACAAGAAGTTAATTTTTGTTAAATAAAAAAAAGAAAGAATACAGAGTGTAGCCTTATACAGCAATGTATTCTATGTAAAGTACATACACATTGCGTGACTACTTTATTTCATTGACTGGGATACTATTTTCCTGGTTTATTTTCGAAAATCCAGAAAGTTTGGAAATCCAAACCTACCTATGGTCCGGATTAGTTTGGAATTTCAAGGTTCCACTGGATCTCCAACTATTATTTTTGAAAAAATTCACGTCTGTTATTACAATACAATATGAGTTGCAAATACTTTCCTTGTTTTGTTTTAACCATTCAGATGTTTATTTGGAAACTCTTCGACACTTCCGGGTTTTTGGCCTACCTAGGTATTGCAATGAACACTGAAAAGAAAATGTAGAAAAAGTAGAAGCGGAAGTACCTACTCATGTAGCTATGTGCTTCATGTCTTGTGTCATGCTGGAAGTGATAAAAGTAACCTCAAATTTGTCGTTCTTCACATGGTTGTAGGCCATTTTGCCTGAATAGAGTTTGTAATTCTGTACGTATGATCCACATGTACAAAAGACTCCATTGATAGCAATTGGGTTAGACAAGTTTTGATATGAGTGAAAAAATTCCTGGTAAAAATTATTTTGAGAGAGATACAGTTTATGCATCCAATTATGCTGTATGTATGTAATGTATATAATATGTAGTTATATTTTTTTAATTAAAAAATGAAAATAAAAAAGATGCTTACTTTATTAAGTCAAATATTTAAAACTTGACCTTGTCACAATAGAATTCACCTAGAAATTCAATATGCTGTGAATATCATGTATTTCAACTATTATATCTTCATTCATTTCATTTCATTCCTATAAATGTTGGGGAACATACAGAATTTGCCTTTTTTAAAACAAAATAATACAAATGCAGCTATCTATCCGAGGCAGAAAAGCCGTCTTTACATATGCATTTCATATATTCATACTTTCACTTATTTTATGTATTTGCCATAATAACCAAAGGACTTTTTTCCTGGTATAATAGTTATATAGTATTAAGTCATCAAGACTTAATTTTTTGTTGTATGAAAAAAGAAACACAATTTCATAGCAATATGTACCACAAGAAAAACCTTGCAGGGTTGCCACAGGATACTTAAATGCTACTTTTTGCTACTTTTTTGGACACAAGGCGACTTTAGCTACTTTTTTATGCAAAAACAGGCCAAAAAGCTACTTTTTTTTACTGAATCTGCTTTTTTGGAGACTTTTTCCCTCCATCGTTAGTTTTTTTTTTTAAACACCTGGAGATTTCCTTTCACCCATGGTTTTAAATCATTTCTATTTCAAGAATAAAACCTTCCCTAAATAGACGTTATGGGCTGCCTGCACCAATCCACTGCATCCAATCAACAAGTTGGGCTTGGCTTAAGTGATACGAAAACGAAAGTCGATCTTGTATGGAACTGATTTGCATACATCGTACTTTACCGATATCTGAGCTTTTCGGGAAGCTGAAACCTTATACAGTGTAGATCTTTGCAGCAACCTTGACTCTGCACAGGGCAGCTACAGTGCGATGCAATACTTTAGACAAAATGCAAATATATGAATAAAAAGAAAACTATTCAGCGAAATGCTTTCAAATTTCTACTGCGGGTAGATAATATTGTCCCAAATACGTGTCTGGAGTTTTTAAAAATATAACCGAAATGAAAATCGGAAATTACAAAAGACATATTTTTTTGCTGTTGCAAAAGTTTAGACAAAAGTCAGATTTTATGCAAATATCTCTTGAAAGGTAATTGTTGGAGGAAAGCAGGGCCGGATTACTAAATAGGCAACGTAGGCAGTTGCCTATGGGCCCCGTGGTTTTAAAGGGGCCCCGAGAAATCATGAAGATATCCATTTTAACTTCAGATAGCACTGATCTAAACGTTAAGAACATTATTTGATGCAGTATGCGAATAGAACTAAAGTAAGCGTTCATACTTCTATCCAACTTTCTCACCACCAGGGCATAATTTCTACCAAAAGAAGTGCAAGAGCCCGAAAGTACCCACAACTTATGTTATAGCGTGAATAGCATAGACTTCGCCTAAAATATTAAATTTCGTAAATGCAGGAGCTTTACTCCATATGCGAAGTAAGCTTTGCTCATCATTAACCCATTTATGCCCAGTAGCCTAAAAACGGGACGCTTGTTAGTTACTGCATACAAAAGCCTGTAATGGGTATATCATTTTACTAAAGCTGTTTTTCACAAGTTAAATAGTTCTTCTTCTTGAGAAAACCAGTCAGAGCCACTATTTGGACATCAGAGTTTATTTATTGACAGCTATTTTCAGACAAATCAGTCAAGCAACGATCCAGCATGGGTAGCCACAGAAAGTAAGTTTTTTTTGCGCACTTATTTTTCATAAAAAAAATAAATTATTTTGAAATGATTTGCTTAAAATTGATCACAGATGCCTTCTGTAATGTTACTTTGCAAAAGTAAAGTTAAGTATGGTCTTATTTTGCTCACATATCTGCAAAATATAACATAAACAGGACATTAAATAACTTAATAAATATGGCAACGGCGAACTATTTTAAGCCTAAAATGTATGTAAACCATTCCAAGGCAGGAATTCAAGCTGATAAAAATTGAAAAAAACTGTTCAAAAAAACTTGGGCATAAATGGTTAATACTATTTATACCTGTAATATAACCACTCATTATGATTGATTATGTATTCCATGGTAACAACTTTAAATTATTAAAATATATTTGCACAATATATATCAGTTATTTAAAAGTTATCAAATCCATATGGGGAAGGGGCCCCTCATTTCAAACGCCTATGGGCCTCCAAATCTTTAATCCGGCCCTGGAGGAAAGGCGGGGCTTTTTGCTTCGACTATAAGGTGCAGGGATTGCTGAATGAATAATCAAACTCCCAAACTCTCTGTAGTTCTCGTGTAAAGAAGAGAAAGTTTGGAAGCCAAAATTTGGAAATGAAATCACTTTGCTAATTTTTCATCTTTTAAATTGGCCCTCGTATGATAGTGCATTGTTTTTTACTTCGTGGAGAGTTCTTTCTGAAGATAAAGATTTGATGTCGGAATGTGTATTGAATGACAGGCTTATATGATGCTCTGAAGCGCTATTCTACAGTTACACAATTCCAAATTGATAAAGAACTTTTAAATTTAGCTTTTGGTGCACGCAAATCATACCAGTTCTACCTTGAAGACTAGAAGAAAAAGAAGGAAGAGCAAATGAGATTAGAAAAAGAAAATGAAGAAAAGTTTAAACAAAGAAAAATAGAAAAAGAAAAGCTGTCAAGTTTGAAGGGATCTGTTAAAAAGTTAGAAGAAAAAGCCAAACTAGTAAATAGAGAGAGAGAAAGAACACTCAAAAATCAGCTGATGTACTTTTTAAACAGGCAAACCAGAGGCTAAAATCAGCTATTGAAGCAAAAGACACTGAAAGTATTAGAATAGCTCAGGGTATGTTAGAAGGCAATATAAAGTTGAGGAATAGAGAAAGAGAGCATGAAGATGAAGAAAATAAATTAAATTGCTTAGTGAACAAAAAGAAAATACTTTGATAGTCATTTTTCTGTAAAAAAACCAAAAACATGGATTTTCGGAATAAATTTTCTGTATTTATATGAGTATATTATTATTTTTTCTTTTGAATGGTAGTAGTTTTGTAAAGTAAATTACCTCGATTGTACTCTTTTGTTTTTTTTTCCTCATTTGTATCTCTAATTTAATGCATCAGTTCAAAACCTGTTTATTTTTTTAACTTGTTTTAAAGCATTACACATATTCAGTTTAGCTTGTCACATGTTTCTATTCAGCTTCTTTGTAACTTTTTTTTTCATGGCTACTTTTTTGCAACTTTTTTTATTTTCAACTTTTTTAGTATTTTTAGGCGACTTTTGCTACTTTTTTGTGACATTTTTCCTGTGGCAACCCTGACCTTGTTATTTTAAACAAAATAACTAACTGCAACTTGTAATATTATATTTATTTATACCTACGTAGATTCCAGGTCAAAAAAATTTGCAGCCAACTGAAAATTTTATTGCCTGACATTTGCTCTCAGATTTATCCTTATTTAGCTTGACTTAATGCTACATCCAAAGATGCAGTAGGATTGGACGTTCTTTTTGTTTTTGGAGCAATATTTACATATTTCAGTTTCTGGAATTTATTTATTTATTTATTTTCAACTGCCATTTGAATGCTTGCTGTAAGTTTGAGCATTTTAAATGCCTGAAATTGTTATCGAAACTTATTTTAATTGTTTCATTTGATGCAATAGCGACATTAATTTTACCTTTTATCAGGTATACAAGGTATTTCAAAAACATGTAGACAAAATGACGTGGCAGATTTATCATTTATAAAACAAGGTTCAAATATCGCACAGAAACGTAGGATGACAACTGCCATCCAGAGCCTCTACAGGGCATCTAAAATGCACAATAAGACATCTAAAATAGTGCATAACAACCATTACAAATAGTTTTAGTGATAATTTCTCAGTTACTTTAATCAGTCGTACAACAAATATAAAAAATCACATAAGAACAGGTTGTCACAAATGTCTGTAGAGGGAGTTAGAGCTACAGTTGGAGGTTGACTGATTACAGGGTCGTTGCGATCCCCAAACCCACCTCTAACTCCATTTACAGACATTTGCTGCTTTGTGTTCCTGTGCGATTTTTGATCCTTGTTGTGTGACTGATTGGAATGTCCGAGAAATTATTGCTAAAATTATCTGTAATGGCTTTTATGCACTATTTTAGGTGTTTCTTTGCATTTTAAAAGTCCTGTAACGGCTCCTAATGGCAGTTGCAACCCTATGTTCCTATGTGATATTTGATCCTTGTTGTATGACAGATCTGTCATGTCATTTTGTCTAAGTTGCTTTGGAATTTAAACCTCTCAAACTGGCTGCCCTAATTTAGTGACCAATTTCGCAGGGCACAATTTTTTTTCCTATGCCCACAATGTTAAATCAACCTTTAAGAATGCCCATTCAAACTTCTCTGAGCAAGACGGTATAGTCGCCAGTTCAGACTTCAAAATAGACAAGGGACTACTCTTCCATTTCTTTTTTAAAAGAGTTTTATGAAGAGTGACCAGGTCTTTTGTACATCTAGATTTGTGTGTGGGGGGGGGGGTGAAAAGTATTGTGATGGGATCTCAGTGATAACTGGGTAGAACTGTTGCTGCAAAATAATTCTGTAGAAAGTAAACAATTCAACTTTTAGCTTTATGGTAAAAATTTAATTCTACATTTTTCAAAAATGTCTGTATTGATAACTGCAGTTGTTTATTTTCCGGATCTTTCTGGTGATATTTCGTATTTAGAGGTTCCTAATATCACTTGTGATCAGGGTTGCCAGACGTCCAGGATTTCATGGGACAGTCCCGTATTTTGAAAAATTGTTCCGCGTCCCGGGGAGCTTCCATACGGGGCGGCTAAAGTCCCGTATTCTAACTAAGGCATGCCCTAAATCTTGAAGCAGCTGTAAATTAGTAGAGAAATTGGTTTGATTTCACAGATTAAAGATCCCCCTTTTGTTTTAAGACCAAAGGATTTAATGGATAAGGTGCAGTTTTCAGACTTGTCCGATTGTAGAATAGTTGCATATTAAAAACAAAGTATCAGTAGATGATCTATATGATGAGTATTCATCAACAAAGGAAGTTCTTAATAGTAGCTTAGTTGCATAAAAATATATGAGTGGCGATAAGTATACTTTGGTTCAGAAAAGCTCCGAGTTACCAAATTCGTTTAAAGTTGTTTCCTTTTGTCTTAGCATTCCACCATCCAGTTCAGAGGTTCTCCCAAAGTTCAGGCCTCCACGGAGCCCTTAATACAAATTACTAATATTGCAGACCCCCTCCCCCCTCCAGAAAAATTAAAAAAACTTTATTTAATACATTTCAATATTTTTTTGATATAGTTTTTATAATGTTTCTACGTTTTTTTTCTTTTAATTTATTTATTCATTGTTCTGTATATTTTTCAGAGCTTTTGCCTTGTTTTCATTATTTAACATTGTTTTGAACTATGGAAGTAAAGTCTATTCGAAACTTAATTAGGAATAAAAATGTAACTGATTTCTGCAACAAGTTTCTTAACAATAACGAACTTTTGGATTTTGTGAGCAAAGCAATTCTAGCCGAATAAAAGTGTGCTCATTTTTCACATGAATTGTATTAGTATGACGTATTGGGATTTTAACTAATAACCGTAGTTGGCACAAACCTAAACTGACAGCTTCGTAAGGCTTTGATTAGGATTATTGGATTGGAAATATCTGTTAATATTGAGGCTATTGGAGCGTTTGCTGCGCTCTGCGTTTGCGTAAAGAGCTTTTTATTCTGTATAAATGTGCTTTCATTTTGAATTTAAATACTGCTATTCGTTCTTCAATTTTTTGCGTCTTAGCAGAAACGAGCCGCGGACCCCTTGACAACCCCCGGGGTTCACGGACAACACTTTGCGATACTCTGACTAATTCATTTGTTGAACGAGTATTTTCACATATGAATTTGAAATGATCTGACGTACGAAACAGTTAATTAAAGCAGAGTTCATTAAATGTTCAATTAATTAAAGCAGAACTTATTGTGACTACCAGTTCATTAAATATAAGTTGCAATAAATTTTATAACAATTTAAAGACGCATAAAAATTTAAAAATAATTATTGAAATGCTAAAATCAAATAGCAAATATGGATTTTGAAGATATAGGATTAATTTATTGTTAACAATTAAGGTTTCGAATTTTAGTTTGGTTTTATTAGTTTCTTTTAGTTTGTTTGAATTGTAACATTTAATTCTATGTCTGATCAATTGTAAAATCCACATGTTAATTAAGGGTACATCAAATTATTTTACTCATTCAGATTTCTCCAGTGACTGGTGTGACATTAAGAAACAAGTTTTACTCCATGATTCCTTGTATTACTGTTTCAGATTAAGTAGTCCCATTCATCAAGAAAACTGCTCAATTCGCAATGTTTCTTTTATCGTTAGAGCAATTAAAAAACTAATTAGCACCTGTTCCTATCAACGTCGATCTGCATACTGAATTTTCTACTATTATTTGCTTTATTTTTACTTCCTTTTACGTAGTAAAGGAAGTACAGTAGAGAACCATTTACCCGGGATGTTTGGGACCACAGCTATCCCTGATAACTGAAATTCCCGGTTTTCTGGATCGTTACGAAGCTATATTCGCCAATTGTTTATAAAACCCAAGTTACTATAACAAATAGTAATGCATCTTAAAATCTGAAGAGAAAACGATCCAGAAGTGCTTATAGATATTACAATATTAAACATTTCTGAGCTATATGCCACACTCTCAGAAAAGTCGGGTCAATATACAGTACATTTTCCTTCATTTTTTGACGAAAAATTTCTGTTTCCTTCAAAACGGAAACTTTCGCTCTTTGTTACCGATTCTCAATTCACGCATGCGCAGTTGACGTCGACATTCTTCGGCAGCCGGCGGGCGCGGCGCCAAGTCAGGCAAGACCAAGTAATCTGACAACGGCTTTGTTGTGAAAGGAAAACATCATAATGAGATATGAGTAAGTACTTAATTTCAGAATTGTATTCTAAAAACTATGTAATCGTTCAAACTTGAAAACAGCTTTTAATGGCAACTTGAAAAAAATATTAATTCATGGAATGTTCACAGTCTCTGTATTCTGCGAATGGGTAATAGGCGCCATGTTTGAATCTAAATTCCAAACGAAAATTCTTATTTATATCAGCGGGAACTTATCAGGCCGAATGGAAATGTTAAAAAGCCTACCTCGATTTGTAAATACTAAAGTATGTTTAATAATTTAACCTAAATAATTGTTTTGGAAGTCTTATTGTGATTTAGAACGCGTTGAACTTTCGAAGTAAATAAATAAAAATGCTGATTCTTACTCATTCGTAGAATTAAAACGACAACCATATGTCTCAGAAACAAACATTTCCGTATTTTATTGGTACGCATTCAGTTGTTATTTTGGTATGTGTATGCAAAAAATGTAAAATATTTTGTTTTCTTTAAGTTAGCTTTGTTGGAAAATGATTGTGCAAATTCGTATGCTAGTGGCTAGTCTATTCAGATACACACCCTGACCTGCCAAAGAACAAATGTTTATATCACTTGAAATAATTTGTAAAATGAACCTTTTGAAAGAATTTTTCTGTATGTTATAAAATTGAACAATTGGTATCACTTAATTTTCTTTTTTGTTTTTTAAATTTCGAATTCAATGCAGAATCTTCTTTTCAAAACTAATTTTTTAGACTTCATGAAAATAAAGAGCTGACAAAATGAATCACATTGTATTGTTTGCAACTAAGAGAAACAAAAAAAAGTTTCTTTTTTTCTATATTTTTAAAAGAGGGAGAGAATAAAAATAATCCCTTTAATCATTTTCAAGTTATGAAAGTGCAGTTGAAAATTAAACTGGATATAAGTTTAAAAAATAAGAGTTAAATTAAATTAAATTTTCTCCTCTTTGGTTTCAAAACTTTGTTTCAGAAACTTATGGTGCAAACACAAACATGCATGTATTAAAAATTTAAATTAAGGATTATGTCTGTGCAATCCATCAATACTAAAGAGGTAATTAGATAGCGATACATTATAGCTAGGAAGTTATATAATGTTTTAAATAAAAATTGATATGTAAGTGAAAAGAAAAATAAAATGTATTACAATTTTAGAAGATCCAGTTGAGACGACTATTCCACTGTTACAATACATATTATTTGTCGAAATTTAAGACTGTAATATTTCTTCCTTTTACTCCATATTTTCCTCTTGTTCCAAAAAAGAATAAATGTTATCAAGGTTAAGCTTTTGACTTATCAGAGCCCTATTAAAAAGAAACCTCTGTGCTCTACTTATAATGACCAGAATGTAAATTTAAAGTAGAGATGGAACGAAGCTTCGGCCAATTTGCCCAATTTGCCGAAGCTTCGGTCTGGCCGAAGCATGAGTTGTGATTCGGCCGCTTCGGCCTGAAATTTATGCAGCGAATGAAAGACAAGTAAAAAAGAATACATGATAGGGTAAGTGCTCCAGTAGTCGGCTACAATGACATAAAACTCCTCATAAATAGTAGTACATTTTTAATTCAAAATCAGATATGACGCATTCACACATTCATGTACTTATTCTGAATCATCAATCAGTGGCAGTTAAGTTTCGGGTACTTTTTCTTGAATTAATAATGAGTCATTTCATTTTGAATGGTGTGCCCGTCATCCAAGATTGCGATTCTGCTTATTTTTCAGGTAAGATGATTCTGTGGCCGACTACTGGAGCATTTACTAGTGTTGACAACAGCTTGGATTTTAACATAACTTTTTTTTTAATTTCTGAAAAAAGTAGATGATTCACTATCAGAAAGGTTCATCCTTGTAAAGTTTTACTTGTTTTTGTTACTGTATTGATAGCTGAAAGTTCTAGGTTAGCCAAGATCAACAAAAGATCTCTTAAATAGCCGACTACTAGTGCTTTTACCCTACTATTTTTTCAAATTCACCAAAAACTGAAGCATTTTGCATTTAAGAATATTAAGATAAATATATAACACAGCGTAAATAGTAGTAGATTGGGTAGTTCTATGGTATAATACATGATCATATCAGTTTTTTTATTATAAAACATCAACTGAATTGCAGACTGAGCTCTTCATGTTCCAAGTAGAGCTTCCTACTACTAATTTGCAAAACGAAAATAGTAATGTCGTCTTTTCTTGTACTAGCAGTACAAAGCAAAACAAAACAAGAAAACTTTTAATTAGTGAAATTAATTTAAGAATGACTCAATAAGCTGAAAATGTTGTGTAACGCTAAGAATGTTAAAACATATGGAGAAAAGTATAAAGCTCTACGCATTTATTATGCATTTAATCCAAAAACTTCAATATGTGCGCCAGCCGAAGCTTCGGTATTCGGCGCTTCGGCCAAATGCCGCTTCGTTCCATCTCTAATTTAAAGCTTAGCTCTTTTGGTTTGTTCAAGTTTGAATTTTATTCAATGTATGTTTTCCGTTTTGGTTGAGTAGCTTAAGCAAACTCAACCATAACTTCATGTGGTATCCTAAAATAAATATTAAATTTAAAGAGAAAAATCAAGTAGTCTGTATATTTTAAATTCTAACAACTGTTTCAATTAAAAAATATAGTAATACAGGTATTTACTGTTTTTACATTAGATTGGCTTCCGATTCATAATTGTTAAATTTGATTACTTCTAAGAAAAATATTTGTGCTGATGTGTAAAGTAATATTTTACTTGTATTTGTTAGATTATGATTAAGGTGACCAGACATTCCACTTCTGGTGAGACAGTCCTACTTTTCAGCTCATTGTCCCCATGCTTAAATTAAAAGTCCCGTTTTCCAGTTAATGTTTCGTTAAACAGGCGAAACATGAAACTAGATTTGTTCAACAATTTTTTTTGGTATTTATTGTCAAACAAGTTCATGATGTCACAAAAAAAAGTTGAACGTGCGAAAAAAATGTAGAATTGGTTTCAGTTTGTTAGTAACAACTGCATGGAAGGAAGTAAAATTTATTTATTCGACAAATGAAATTTGAACTTCAGAAAAAACACGTTTTTCAACAGAAACTGGAAAGTTTTCTAGAACAAAGATGAATTTACTTAATCATGCATAAAATTTAGATTTTTTTAATTGGCATTAAAAGGTTCAAATAAAATTAGCTTCAACAGTTGTGTTTATTAAAAATTTGTTGACTGAAATTCTATATATAATGAACAACACTATTATTTTGAAACTTAAGTTCTTTAGTGGTACATCTGAATTATTACTCTTTGTTTAAAATTTTCTGGCTCCCCCAGCCCCTTATTTTGCTTGAAAAATCTGGTCACATTAATTATAATTTATACATAATAATTTTTCATTAATTTAAAAATACAGTCAAATCAAGTTATTGGTGGTTTTAATTATAATAAGTTTTTACAGCCTTTTCAAGAGGTTGGGACTCAATGACAACTTAGAAATATTTGAGTGATAAGGCTTTGAGTTATCGAGACTCAACTATATTTTTACTGAATAGATATTGCAGTAAAATTATAATTTAATTGAATTACGTAATGATTGTAAAGCATATTGTACCATAGCTACAATTTTACGTTTGAAGAGGATTTTCATTTTGTCCAATTTTTTCTGGCTTACCGGTTTTTCAAAAAATCGATAAAATAGTGACCCTGATTCTATCTCCCCTAAAAGTTTGTCGTTAAGTAAACTAGTGATTCAACTTGTATGCTTCTATTTGTTTATCTCTTTTCAGACTAAAAAGTTAGAATAGATGATCAAGTTCAAGGAGCTGAAAGATATTTTGTTCACATTTTAACGTAAGAAAGTGATTTTAATATGCTTTTTTCTATATTTTGAGAATCTAAAAATTCAATGATCCTGTACTATTCTTTTTAAAGCATTAGAAATGGATATGTTGTGTGGGATCTGTCCTGATACCTCTTGTCTGTGACACTTGAATTGCTTGAACTGAGTTCAGGTAACTTAAGTGTACAAACTTTTAACCCAAAACTATTTTATCATATTACTCTATTGAATGTATCACAATTTATTTAAACTGTCTCTTAGCAGGCACAATATATATAACAAGCGGCTATTTTGTGCTAATTCCTTAATGTCTAATTTTAAGATCAAAATCATTTCGAGATATCAAAAGTATTATTTTTTTAAGTTTAAAATAATTGAAGGTTTATTAAGAAATCTGTCATTTTCCTAGATAAGTTATTATCAAACTATACTCTTATCAAAGAGTAGTTTGGTAGCTGCGTGTGAATAATGTTTATTACTTTCAGGGACAAGTCCTTTTTACCGAAACTATGTCTGCACAGAATGTTTGTTTGACATTCTTTATACTGCTTGTCCGACAAACATACCGAATATTTAGATTGGCTGAATACTTTAATATTTGGCTACCAAATAGTTTTTAAATTAAAAAATTCAACAGTTGGTAAATAACTTTTTATACAATGAATGAAATTTGTAGTATTGTATCAACTAATTTTAATAGAGCACAAGGAAGAATGTTGATGTGCCAATCTTTCCATTGCTCCAGAAAATCACAGTTGAAAATTCATAATTTTCTTCATTGCATAGTAAACTTTTGCAATTTTAACCGATTATTTAGTATTTGGTTTTCGGAGCATACTTAATATCATCTTAAAAATTTCTACACTGACTAGAAGGTAAAATCTGTCTTTTTCTATATGTTAAATTTATCGTTAGCAATTGTAAAATCTCCAGAGACGACAGTTTTGCCCTTGTTATGGACTCGCCAGTCTGGAATACTGAAAAAATCTAGCTAAAGGAATATGTCCTCTCATTGCCTGATAAGTCCATAACACTGGCTAAACTGCAGTCTCTGGTTGTCATAACTGTGCTGTCAGTATATTGCATGTAATTCTCCCTCTGCCCTGGCTAAAATGTAGTTACTTACTACTTATTCATTATCTTTGCTCTATGAGAATTCTATATCAGAAGTAAATGCTGGAATCTATGCAGTTATAGATGTAAATAAAATGAAGTCCCACGCTTTGTAATGAATTGATAAACTATGTTTCAGGATTTTCCTGCACTGATGATGTGGAGAATGAGTGTATTGCTGTGAGACATATCTTCTGAATTTTTAGTAAGTGTTTAAAGATAAATTTGTAGTTCATGTTATTTATATTATTCTATTCATATTGCTATTGTCTAAATGCGTGTCACTTTGAATGGAATGAGGAATCTGTACATGTAGATATATTTGTCTTTGGCGAGCGAGTCTTGCAAAAACAAGGCCTAGAAACAAGAAACTTAGTATGCATATGTAGTTTTTGTCTGATAATGTACACGTAATCGTTCTTTGTTCGATAAACTAATTAGAAAAAAAAGTAATATAATGTTGTATGTGATTTTTAGTACTTTTTATCCAATAGAGCCTGAACTCAATTTTACTGGATTTCTAATTGTTAAGTATCTGTAACAATAAAATTTTCCCGAAGATGTTAACTCAGAATTAGACATAAATATTATCGATTCAGCTCTGTTAAAGTAGTCTAAAGATTTTAACTCTTTTAGAGACAATTATAGAGCTAGATAGTCCCAAGTAAGAAATAATATTGAAATATATTTCTTAACTTTCTTTTTTATTTTCTTTTTTGATGAATGTTATTGCATCTTTATTTTTTGAAACAGTATCATACCTCCTGTGTGAACTAGATATAACGTGTGTAATATGATGTGCGCAGAACAAAATCTCTTAATTTGGGCAGTCTATATAAAAAGTTACTTTTAAAGAGGTGTAATTGCTGAATGTACTTTTTACTATAATTAGGGTTGGAATGTTTTTGCCGAAGGTGGAGAAAACCGTCCCGGTAAAAATACCTTTTTGCCAAACTTGGCAAAAATAGTTAGCGTTATTTACAAAAAATTTCCAAAATTTTTTACTAATTTTTACTTTAAAGTTTTTTTTTATTTTTTAAACTGAGAATATTCATTGCATCATTCAACCTACTCTCACGATAAGGCTTCTGTGGTAAATACTATTATATAATTAAGGGGAGAGTAAATAACTAAAATAGGTCACATGCTTTGGCTTAAAAGTTTTAACAGGGACGTGTCGAAGGGGATTCGAGGTCAATTCCTAAAACCCCTTTTAACATGTATAGGCAGAGGCAGGAGCGCCCCGATGGGAGATCACTGACCTCCCAATAATTTCCACATTCAGCACATTTTGCTGACGATTCGCCAATTTGAAGACAATATTGCAACATTGAGATTATTTAGTCTTTTCAGTTTTTAGAATTGTTTTTTAAAAGATGCCTAATGTTTTTTCTCACTAAACGTTTAAATGTACAACATGTGTGCATGCTTGTATTTTATCATACGGTAAAATTGGAACTTCATTCAGAAAATATTGTCTTTTATACCCCCCCCCCCCCCTGTTAATTTTTAACAGGGAAGTCATTCCAGATCTGTCCTAAAAAGGCAATGTAAATTTATAGAGAAATGAAAAATAAATAGTATTTATAACATCATAGTGTATAGTAGTGGTTAGATATAGTAGTTCAAACCCGCCATTTTCAATTTTTCTAGGGTTGGGGAGGGGTTACAGGGTTATATTCAATGCATATTATGCCAAAAAAAAACAGCCAAAGCAATAACCATTTATTTGTAAATGCTTTCATTTTTATAAATCAGAGGGGGAGAGGCAATTTTCTCCTCCTGACCCTACACTATTACTAGCCTAACTATCTTACTACTGCTCTGAGGCTTAAATTTCTCATTGTTGCTCTGAGATGCTAGCATGGGATGGAAACGTTATATATTTATACATAACTAGGAGATGGAAACATAGTTTATATGTGTAACTCGTATTAAACTATGGGTAACCAATGATGAAAAGTTCATTAAACAGTAAACTCATTAAATTCAATTAAATTTCTTCACTAGAATTGAGAAAACATACTTGTTTTTCCAAAATTGAATAGCAAAAACAAGTTTTGAAACATTTTTTCCTAATCTATTTCAAGTTTTTTTTTTTTTTTTTTTTTCAAGGATTATTTTTAAATACTTTAATTATTTAATTAATACCAATGAAATTTCTAAATATAGAGCCATTTTTGGGTCAAAAATTTAGATTTCAAATAAAAGAACTATTCATTGAATTTTTTCCGACCTGGTCTAACAATCTTCCCTGTAACCTGCAACTGCTGTAAAAATTGGAACAAAATCGGTCGGGTAGTTTTTGAGTTTACTCCGGACACAAATATTTTGGAGTTTGTGTTTTTTATATGGGTCATTCCAGCAAAAATGGTGCAAATCATGTCCGAGACTTCAGAGTTTTTTAAAATCAATTTTAATAACTACCACCCATTAAAAACTATTTTTAATGGTTCTCCATTTAATTTTGTGTCATCAAGTATCAATTGAATAGGTATAATCAATTTAGAAAGGACACAAAAAAATTATCTTTGTCAGAAGAAGGGAAAAATGACGCGTCCTAGCTTCAAATCGCTAGAATTTTTAATATGATTTAAAATTAAACTGAAATGTAACAACAAAATAAAATACAATGCACTGCGCAAAAGATGCTTCTGACACCATTTCTGCGGATTATTACGCAAATGAAAAGAATTTCCCCCAAAAACACTATTATTCATTCATCCATGTCCCTAGATTTTCGATGTTGCGAATTGTCCACTCTGTTACAAGCCTTTTGGAAATAAAATAAAACTTAGCATTCAATCTGATATATTTTTCAAAAAATATAGATAGTATAACTGCCGTGATTAGCTTGCTACATTAAATTATGTAGTCAACAACCAGGGTGAGCCTAACTCTTTTTTTATGGTGGTCAATTTGAACTGTGGGATGTCCACTCTGTTACAGTCAATTTCATGATGAAAAAAATAGTTTTTTTTTCGAAATTGCAGACAGACTTACAGTTTTGGCTGTTTATTCCACTTTATGCTTGTTCCATGATTCTAATTTTTCTTTGATTATAAGGATATTTTTAAAGGCTTATTTGTCCACTCTGTTACACAAAGTGATCAAAATATTTAAATACTTTCATAAATGAATCATGTACTAGTTATTTACACTTCATTATACACAAGTAAATGGAAACTCAATAAAGAAAATATGATTAGTTGCTGGAAATTATTTAAATTGATAATCTTAATATAAGTAGAGAGTTTCAGACATGATTTGTACCATTTTCGCTGGAACTGCCATATATGAAGATAACAGCAAACATTTTTTAAACTTGCAACTAGGGATGGCAATGGTTAGATGGAGCCCTAAAGACCGGATCCGGACCAGGAGTCAAGCCACATCTGTCCTAAATTTTTAGATGTAAGGGCAGGAAGGGAATAAAAGGATTGATATTTGCAATGTGTTCCGTTAAAAGTTTCTTTTCTGTTATAATATATATATATATGTATATATATATATATACATATATATATGTATTGTCGTCCCCGCTTAAATGAATAAAGCATCCTGGAACCCATGCCATAGACACAATGTTAAAAATCCCTGTTTAATCGAATAATGTATCTTGGAACCGACAGTATTTGTTTAAGCGGGGCCAACAGTATATATATGGGAGTTTTTCAGAAGTTAAAAAAGGAGCAGAGTGCTGCTGCTGAGAAAATTGCATTTTGTAAACAGCATTTTTTTAAGTCGCTTGAAAATAGAATAATTTTTGAAGCAATTATTTTCAAAAAAAGAATGCTCACTTTTAATGAACTTAAGTTACAAATAAAAGGCGAGAATTCATTAACCAAGCATCAGGCATAGTGCAGCACCCTGCTCAGTTAAGTTTTTATTGTCTTGTTATAATTTTCTTTTATTTTTCTTTTCTTTTAGAGTCTTCGTAGAAATAAAACCAGAAAGAGGAACCATGAGTCGAAAAGAAGAAAGTTGTAGTAATATTGCCTGTATGAATAAATGCCTGTAAAAATAAAATTCTACATTCTCTTACTGTAAATCCATTCTCCTATTGTTTACTAAGTTATTAAAACAGGTGTCAATCATCTTCTACTTATAAGAAGTTACTAAGCACAGCTTTTTGTTGGTGAATCATATGGGTTTAATAACATTTTTTTTGTCCTGATGCTTAAGTCCTGAGCTGGTTGCGGCTAATTTTTGACTTGAAGGCATTTCTGAATATGATTGAAAAAAGAAATAGGTTAAATATAAATTCAAGAATACTTTTTAATATCTTAAAAATTCCTATTTAAGTGAATAATTGTTTGAAAAAGGTTGTAGGTTGCTTTCAAATACAAATTTC
Organism: Uloborus plumipes; assembly: GCA_038373865.1. NCBI lineage: Eukaryota > Metazoa > Arthropoda > Arachnida > Araneae > Uloboridae > Uloborus > Uloborus plumipes. The sequence continues at coordinate 98,177 of JAXGGA010002309.1, forward strand.
TGATTTTCTCTTGGTATTTTTCTAAATATATTTTATAAATATAGTTATATTAGTATTTATAAAATATAGTTTTCTTCAATTCAGGGTTGTTAAAAAACCGGTTTAAGCCCCAATTGTAAAGAGAGCAATTTTTTTTCAGAGACATCAAGACGTTATTAATTTATTGTCAACAAATGCTAAAATTCATGTAAATTAGATTCTCGTTTGGACTTAATAATTTTACATTTAATTTAATTATTAAGCGTAAAAATATGCAATTTCATTTCTACATCAGTAAAGCTTTAAGGAAATTTTGTTTGAAAATTTTTTAACTATTAAGATATTAGTACATATGAAAATGAATGGTGAATTAATGGTAATATGAATTGAATAAAAAAGTTGCATGGATGCAAAAATAAAACTATTTAGCAAACTTAATATTACATTGTAAAAACACATAGTTTGAAAAAAAAAAAAAAAAAAACGATTTGGTCTAAACCGATTAACTCTGCTTCAATCTGTACAAAAATTTTCTTTTTTTTTTTTTTTTAAGGGCTGAAAAAATAAATCCATCATTTAAGAGAAACAAAAATAACGAGTTTCTTCGAAAAACTCAAAATTTCCTACATTTAACGGAAACGATCGCAACGGACATTGCTTCAAATGACGAAATAAATCATTTGTGTAACAGAAACAACCATAACGGACGTTTCTTTAAATAACGGAAAATTACCCTTCCGTAACGGAAAAAATAAAGACGGAAATTTCTTCAATTAACAGGAGAAAGAACGAAACGGAAATTCGTCAAATGACGGAGCACTTCCCTCTTGTAACGAAAGAAATAAAAACAGAAGTTTCTTCATTTGACAGAAAAAATAGAAACGGAAATCCGTCAAATATCGTTAATCTTCCGGCAGCACTGCTGCCAAGAAAATTTCCGTCAATTTAAGAAGAAATTTTTGAGAGTGCACTTATATGGTATTTATAAAGAAACCGTTCATATTCATTTTGATATTTCAAAAGAAAAAAAAAAAAAAGCTCTTAATTTTTAGAAATTGCCGCAAATGCGTATTTAAAAAAATATCGGAAAAACCAACAAAATTTTGCCGGTTTTCTGGTTTCCCGGTGTTTTGGTTCCCGGATAAAAGGTTCTGTACTGTATTGTGATCGCGAAAAAAAATCACTCAAATTTGAGTCTAAATTTTGATTTTGCTCACCCCCGAATGAATGTTCAGTAGTTTTTTCGACCTGTCAGCACGTGTATATGTACCTACCAACATATAAGCCGCCGAAAAATCCTTTTCAACCACCCCCGAGTTAATTACGACGAGTTTTCTCGTGACGTCTGTATGTACGTGTGTGCGGATGTATGTATGTATGTATATATGTGGGTCGCATAACTCAAAAACTATATGCCGTAGAAGCTTCTAGCTTGGTATGTAGGCTCTGAGGATGATCTAGTTGTGCACCTCCCCTTGTGGTTGCATTCGAATATTCCCAAGGGGGTGTTTTACCCCTTTTTTGGGGAAAATCAGTGTTAATTTCAATTTCAATGCAGACTCAAGTGATATGAATTGGCGCGACCACTTGGCGATATGTCGCCAAGCTTTTGGTCGCCAAGTGTTTGACGCCAACTTGGCGACATATCGCCAAGTTGGCGACAAAATTGGCGAAAAAATTATTTTTTGAATTTGGGTTCAACTTGGCGCTATTGGCGATATTTTGCGAAAAATTTACTGAATGATCTTAAAATCAGCAATATTTAGAAAATTATCCATTGTAAAAAATTTTTTGCATTGTTTCGTGGCAGATAAGGGGAGTAAATATTTGAATTGTTACCTTGCTCACTCCAAGCACTTTTTTTAACACTTAAGGCAATTACTAAGAAATTTGCACGTAAAAGGAAGTAGTGTGGGGTCCATACCAGATTTTTTGAGTTAAAAACTCCTCCAAAAATGTGTTCACCCATAAACATACAAATTGAGAGGAATCTTTTGAAAGCTATTAAAACCTGTTTGTTTATCACCCCTTAAAAATACAACGTAACCAGTAACTATCCTCACCATACACCCCAAGAAGCCTGTCCCGTATTTACGGTTCTCAGATCTGGCAACCCTGCTTGTGATAAACAAAAGATGAAATTTTAAACGTTGGAAATTTCAAAGAAAATTGATGGTATGATTTCCAATTCAGAAGTCATAGCTGATTACTCAATTTGCCTTTTTCTTTTACAGTTAAAAATAAATATTAAAAAAAAAAAGTGGTTTTTGGAAAATTGTAAACACATAAATTGAAGAATTTTCCCGTACGAAGCAGAAATCAATTGCAATTTTCAGTAATAGGGGAAAAGGGGATTGGATTCTCTCTAGAAGTGGGCCGAAGCTTCGTCCATTTCACCGAAGCTTTGGTCTGGCTATAGCATGTGAGGTGTGCTTACGTTCTCTCCCTTTTTCTTCCAAGAAAATAATTTTAGTCCATCGTCGCTGACGCTGAGGAAGAAAGGGAGCTCTTCTTTAAAAAAATTTAAAATTGAAAAGTCTTTAAATTTTTGGCTAAACCTTTTTAGACTTCCTTTAGTACATCCAGCGGGGTTTGGTGGTTCTCCCCAGATAATTTTTCGGTATTTAAAAACGCAATTTAATTTTGTATATGGTAATCATTGAGGAAAAGGGGGTGGTTTCCCTCTCGATTTGTTTTTTGAAACTGATGTCAATTTTAGGCTATCTTTGGAAGAATAGATTTTGAGAGACTTTCCCACGCATATTGATGAAAACAAAATTGTAATCTCTCTTTGCCAATGTTAAGATTAAGGAACTGGAAAATAAGTAGGGGTTCTCTCTGGAAAGTTTTCGACGTTGAAGTTTGAAAACGCAAATTTTTGGATAGCTTCGATGTTGATAGTGGCGTGCAATGAGGGCACCAGAAAAAAAGATGGGGAGGTGGTTCGCTGCTCCCTCCGAAAATCTTTTTTGAAAGCTAAGTCAATTTTAAAGTATCTTTGGGATGGAAAGGGGTCTCGCTCCCGGAAAGGGTTTTAAAATAGAAGATGAAAAGTAACTTTAGGTTATGTTTGCAGACGTTAGGTAAATGGAAGGGAACGATAGCGATCTCCTTCGGTAAATTTTCGAAACTAAAAATTTTAAAGGCGTATTGGGATAAAAGGCTGTCTTGATACTAACATTAGGGAAAGGGTAGTAGTTTGGGTACCTCTACCGAATTTGTTTTTCAAATGAAGTCTTAAAAATGTTTCAGGTTGCTTTAATAATGTTAAGAGTAGTTTTAGGGTTCAGGGATTATTCTCTGAATATTTTATGAAAGTGAAGTATTAAAAACAAAATTTTAAACTTTTCACGCTAAAGAGTAGGAAGGGTACTGTCCTTCGGAATATTTTCGGAATTGAAGCTATAATAAGGACTTGTAGGGGCTATGTTTGATAACGTTATGAGAAGTGAGAATGCATGGATTCTCTTTCCGGAAAATTTCCAGTACTGTTCACAACAACGAACGCACAATGAGCAAAGGAGTCAAAGATGAAGAAATACTTGCGGAATATTCAATTCTGAAAAAAAAAAAAAAAAACCCGTCACAAGTATTATTTTTGGAAAAACGAAAATAACTATTTTGGAGATGCACATCTAGAAAAAATACTTACGAAGCTCATTTGTACTTTCTCCTTTGAGGGGCTAATAACTTTCGATTGTGGCTTAGCCCCCTTAATCTCACTTCAACGTCGTGCTTTCGAACAGCATTTATATTTAGACAAGCCATACATGAGATAATGGCTTGTCTGACCAAGTATTATTGTGATTACAATTTTGAACAACATTTTTTTGAGGCTAATATTAATGTTTTGGGAAACAAATTAAGTTAAGTGAACATAGCACAATCCTATAGGGCCCTCCACACGTAACGGATAATCCGAGGAGTGCCTTGAGGAACGCCTTCGGATTTTCCTTAGTTTGACCTTGAAGTCAACCTCCTACCCATCTACACAGTACGATCAGTCTTAACCGCTATTCAGCAGAGGCAAATCAATTGAAATTCTGGCCTAAAGGCTGGAGATCCGCGGGAATACCTCAACACAATTCTCGATACTCTCATAGGTGTACCTCAAGACTTGGGACCTCAAGGTATACTCCTTCGGATTTTCTGTTGCATGTAGAGGGGCATTTACATTTATTCACTAATACAAATCTTGAAAAGGCCGGAAACAACTAAATACTGGATCATCAACTGGATAATATACTGGATCATAAGATTTAGAGTTCTCGAGTAGAGCCTGGCTGGCCCTAAGCCATTTTTGGTTGGTATGGAGACCCCCAAAAATACTAACGAAGGCAGTCTTCCTTTTGTTTGATTTACTATCTCCCCTTCCATACTATACGCGTTTTTTTTTTCTGTTCCATGCTTTTAGCAATTGCCTTTTTTTTAATGTCCATTTTGCCATTTTTATTTTTGACTAGTCTTGAAACATCAGGGACTGATGCAGGGAATTACAAAGTATCATTCATGATATAAGTCTTTGTTTCAAGTTGATAATAAAATAATTCTACCTCTGATAGATCATGAGAACGTAGTATGTCATCTACGTGATTATAGTGGCATGAATTTTGTTGTAAGTATGATAGTCCGTGGAGTTAGTGCAAACATATTTCACTTCCGGATACCAGTCTGAAATTTTATGTGGGGCTTAAATTCGCATAGGAGGACAAAAAAACGCCGGGAGACACTTGATCGGAGGTCAAGGTCATTCCGTGATGACGTCATCAAAATGGCCGCTTTTACAGGTAAATACGTTCGTTTAACTGCTTAAAACTCCATCATAGATTGAAATATTGCAAAACTCAAATATATCATCTGAAAGCTCTTTAAAAGAGCTATTTAGAAAGACTTATTTTTTTCTTTCTAAGATCAAGGGCCCACCTGTGATGACGTCATCAAAATGGCCGCTTTTACAGGTAAATACGTTTGTTTAACTCCCCCTAAAACTCCATCATAGATTCAACTATTACAAAACTCAAATATATCATCTGAAAGCTCTTTAAAAGAGCTATTTAGAAAGATTTAATTTTTCTTTCTAAGGTCAAGGGCCCACCTGTGATGACGTCATCAAAATGGCCGCTTTTACAGGTAAATACGTTTGTTTAACTCCCCCTAAAACTCCATCATAGATTTAAATATTGAAAAACTCAAAGGTATCATCTGAAAGCTCTTTAAAATAGCTATTCAGAAATATTTAATTTTTCTTTCTGAGGTCAAGGGCCCACCTGTAATGACGTCATCAAAATGGCCGCTTTTAAAGGTAAATATACGTTTGTTTAACTCCCCCTAAAATTCCATCATATATTTAAATATTTCAAAACTCAACTTTATCAACTGAAAGCGCTTTAAAAGATCTTCTTTATAAAGAAATAATTTTTCTTTCTGAGGTCAAGGGTTCACAAAATGGCCGATTTTGCAGGTAAATACGTTCGTTTAACTGCTTAAAACTCCATCATAGATTCAAATATTGCAAAACTCAAATACATCATCTGAAAGCTCTTTAAAAGAGCTATTTAGAAAGACTTATTTTTTCTTTCTAAGGTCAAGGGCCCACCGGTGATGACGTCATCAAAATGGCCGCTTTTACAGGTAAATACGTTTGTTTGACTCCCCCTAAAACTCCATCTTAGATTCAAATATTGCAAAACTCAAATATATCATCTGAAAGCTCTTTAAAAGAGCTATCTGGAAAAATTTAATTTTTCTTTCTAAGGTCAAGGGCCCACCTGTGATGACGTCATCAAAATGGCCGCTTTTACAGGCAAATACGTTTGTTTAACTCCCCCTAAAACTCCATCATAGATTCAACTATTACAAAGCTCAAATATATCATCTGAAAGCTCTTTAAAAGAGCTATTTAGAAAGATTTAATTTTTCTTTCTAAGGTCAAGGGCCCACCTGTGATGACGTCATCAAAATGGCCGCTTTTACAGGTAAATACGTTTGTTTAACTCCCCCTAAAACTCCATCATAGATTCAACTATTGCAAAACTCAACTATATCATCTAAAAGCTCTTTAAAAGAGCTATCTAGAAAGATTTTTAATTTTCCAGTCTAAGATTAAGTGCCAACCTGTAATGACGTCATCAAAATGGCCGCTTTTTACAGTTAAATACGTTTGTTTAACTCCCCTTAAAACTCCATAATAGATTCAAATGTTGCAAAACTCAAATGTATCATCTGAAAGCTCTTTAAAAGAGCTATTTAGAAAAATTTAATTTTTCTTTCTTGAGGTCAAGGTCCCACCTGTAATGACGTCATCAAAATGGCCTCAAATGACGTCATCACAGGTGGGCCCTTGACCTTAGAAATAAAAATTAAATCTTTCTAGATAGCTCTTTTAAAGAGCTTTTAGATGATATATTTGAGTTTTGCAATATTTGAATCTATGATGGAGTTTTAGGGGGAGTTAAACAAACGTATTTACCTGTAAAAGCGGCCATTTTGATGACGTTAGTACAGGTGAGACCTTGACCTCAGAAAGAAAAATTAAATCTTTCTAAATAGCTCTTTTAAAGAGCTTTCAGATGATATATTTGAGTTTTGCAATATTTGAATCTATGATGGAGTTTTAAGCAGTTAAACGAACGTATTTACTTGTAAAAGCGGCCATTTTCATAACGTCATCACAGGTGAGCCCTTGACCTCAGAAAGAAAAATTAAATCTTTCTAAATAGATCTTTTAAAGCGCTTTCAGATGATATAGTTGAGTTTTGAAATATTTAAATCTATGATGGAGTTTTAGGGGGAGTTAAACAAACGTATTTACCTTTAAAAGCGGCCATTTTGATGACGTCATTACAGGTGGGCCCTTGACCTCAGAAAGAAAAATTAAATATTTCTAAATAGCTATTTTAAAGAGCTTTCAGATGATACCTTTGAGTTTTGCAACATTTTAATCTATGATGGAGTTTAAGCAATTAAACGAACGTATTTACCTGTAAAAGCGGCCATCTTGATGACGTCATCACGGGAGTTCACGAGCCCTGATCAAGTGTCTCCCGGCGGTTTTTTGTTCTTATATATGTACCTAAGCTCTGTACCAAATTTCACACTGGTATCCGGAAGTGAAGTATTTAGGCTGTTTTTGTCGCTAACTCCACAGACTATGAACAGAATAAAGAAGTTCGAAGCAAGTATACTTAATGCCAATGTTTATAAGCATCGGTGAGATGTACAGTGTACACTATGTGTAACGTGCCAGCCCATTGCGTGATTATAAGCATAGGGCTGAAACGTTGTTTCAAAACCTGAGTGCAGGCGCATAATAAGGTACTGCGCTGTATTATTAATTGTATTAGAATGTTTGTGAAGATAGTCATTAAAACAATAGAAAAAAGAAAAAAAAACTTAGCTGTTGATCGCAGTTATTGATTTTTCCCTTTTCTAAAACTAATTTTAACCCTTTACACTTCACAAGCGGCTCAGATTATCTTAAGCTTTGGATCTCTGAGGTTCGGATTTCAGAGGTTTCTTTGCAGTTCACATTTGATAAAATAATCATTAGTAAAAAATGCATGAAATGCTTTAAAACAATATGTATTTAGAAAAAAAGTAACTAGAAACTAACATTATGGCCATTCGGGCAGCTGATAGTTTAGGCACTTGATACAGGGCCGAATTTAGCTCTTTGCCGCCCCTAGGCAGACTTAAATCTGCCGCCCTCCTCCTAATATATATATATATATATATATATATATATATATATATATATATATATATATATATATATATATATATATATATATATATATATATATTTCGTATTATTATTACTAATTTTCCAGGCAATCTATAAGATGATTGTAATCTCTACGCAAGTTTTAAATCTGTAAGAGGCTTGGAGAATTACTACTATTAAAATCTGTCCGCGTCTGTCTGTCTGTCTGTCTGTCTGTCTGTCTGTCTGTCTATCTGTCTGTCCGTCTGAAGCTTGAACTCCTCAAAAACCGCTGAGCGTAAAGAATCAAACATAATATCATTCGATTCGAAATTTTCTAAGGAAGACAATAAGACCAACCGCGTAATTGTACGACGTTAATTAGCTGAGATATTAACTAAAACGTTAATTAAATTCTTTGCACTTTTAAAATTCCAAGCCATTTATTTCTTTCCGTTGCCATTTTAAATTAAAGCGTTAATTAAATTATTGAACTATTTAAAATTCCAAAACTTTTGTATCTTTCCGTACCTATTTTAAATTAAAGCGTTAATTAAATGGTTGAACTATTTAAAATTCCAAGACCTTTATTTCTTTCCGTTGCCATTTTAAATTAAAGCGTTAATTAAATCATTGAACTATTTAAAATTCCAAGACTTTTGTTTCTTTCCGTTGCCATTTTAAATTAAAGCGTTAATTAAATGGTTGAACTATTTAAAATTCCAAGACTTTTATTTCTTACCGTTGTCATTTAGAATTAAAACGTTAATTAAATTATTGCACTAGGTATTTAAAATTCCAAGACTTTTATTTTTTACCATTGCCATTTTGAATTAAAACGTTAATTAAATTATTGAACTATTTAAAATTCCAAGATATTTTTTTCTTGCCGTTGACATTTTGAACTAGAACGTTAATTAAATTATTGAACTATTTAAAATTCTAAGACATTATTTCTTACCGTTGCCATTTTGAATAAAAACTTTAATTAAATTATTAAACTATTTAGAATTCCAAGACATTAATTTCTTACCGTTGCCATTTTGAATTGAAACGTTAATTAAATTATTGAACTATTTTAAATTCCAAGATATTTATTTATTTCCGTTGTGATTTCAAATTAAAACGTTAATTGAATTGAACTATTTAAAATTCCAAGATATTTTTTTCTTGCCGTTGCCATTTTTAATTAGAACGTTAATTAAATTATTGAACTATTTAAAATTCTAAGACATTATTTCTTACCGTTGCCATTTTGAATAAAAACGTTAATTAAATTATTGAACTATTTAGAATTCCAAGACATTAATTTCTTACCGTTGCCATTTTGAATTGAAACGTTAATTAAATTGTTGAACTACTTTAAATTCCAAGATATTTATTTATTTCCGTTGGGATTTCAAATTAAAACGTTAATTAAATTGAACTTTTTAAAATGAAAGAGTATTATTTTTTCCATTGTCATTTTGAATACGTGTTATAACAAAGTTCTAACAATTGTTTTTATTCTAATTATTAATGACATATTTTTACTCCGGTACCATTTTGAAAATGTGTTTTTAAATAAAATTGCAATTGCTGTTTTTAGAAGGAACTTTTTTTGGCTGCGATCCAAATACTAAAAGAACTTTTTCGTTTAGAATTTTGCAATTAATTTTACAGGAAAAAAACGGTTTGGAAATAATTGTTTTTGGAAAGGAATTTTATTTGTTATTTAGGGAGAGTGCTAAGTATGCGCTACTTGACACTGTCTTTATTTTTGAGGAAGCATGTGCAAATAATTCGATTGATTCTTTGATGCAGGAAAGCATTTTAGCGAGCCGCTTTAGCGGGGAGTAGTTTGTTAAACTGTTCCTTGGTACTTTAAAGGCGAGCCGTCTTGGCGGCGAGTAGTTTATTGAAACTTTTCTCGCGACTGTAAAGGCGAGCCGCCTTGACGGCCAGTAGACTGTTTAAACTTTCCTCATTACTTTAAAGGCGAGCAGCCTTGGTGGCGAGTAGTTTATTGAAACTTTCCTCGCTACTTTAAAGGCGAGCCGCCTTGGCGGTGAGTAGTTTTCTGAAACTGCCTTCACTACATTACAGCCCGTGCAACGCCGGGTCACGCAGCTAGTTATGTTACTATTTTTTGTTCCTTTCAAAAGCTTGGTGAATTAAAATACTTTTTGTTTTTAACAATTATTTTCTGCGTTTCAGTATTGAGGGTCTAAATAGTATTAGGGTCTCCTATTTTAAAAATTTTCATGAGGCAAAGATAAAGGTTACAAGTTAAAATTCACAAAGACGGAGTTCGGTTCATTTTTTCGTTTACAAAAGTATTAGGACATAAACACGTTTTTTCTAAGGAAAAAAATATTCAATGCCAGCAAAACATCTTTAAAGATTAACGCTAAGCCAGAATGCAGGTTGTTAATGCGTTATCTTGTTAATGCTTTTTTAATTAACATTCAAATGCAATAGGGTCAATTGGAAGAAAAAAAATGCCGAATAAAATATAATCGTTTTGTATTTCAACCAACAAAAAAGAAAAAAACAAAACAAAACATAGGGCACAAAATATATTTTAAACCTTCAGCTCCCCCCCCCCTCCACATTGCTAATACAGCACAAAAAAGTTTTCAAACTCCATCAATTTTAGCGTTTCGCACCTAAGCGCTTCGCATTAGCACGGCTTTAAGAACGAATTCGTGGGCCAGATCAAAGCGGCCCTCGCCAAGCCCCCGATTTTAGCCAATCCCAATGGCTGAATTAAGAAGAGCAGTGAGAGATGACACCCCATTGTAACAATCGACAAGTGGGCATTTTTTATCTGGCCCAAAATTTCCCTTTGTCCCTAACCGAAGCGGTGGAGAGGGAAGTGTCCCTCACTGGTTACAGAGGAGCAGGGAATGTCTGGCCCCTGTTGTTAGGGAGAAAACTTGCTTTTCATTCCGCTCTCCTGGTTTTTCTTTTATTGATTTTTATAACACGTCTTTTTTTTTAGTCTTTCTTTTTTAATTTTCAACACCTATTACTAACAGGCATAGAGATTGCCAGTTTCATTACCCCCCCCCCTCACCTATTTGTAATACAATGCACGCATATTTTATTTATTAATTTGCGTTCGAAATTCTTTTTCTCAAAATTTTTGTATGAAGACTTTATTTTTGACTTGTAGTGCGTTTGCCATTTTCTTGGTATTAGTTTGAATTTAATCTCATTTGTCGCAGTGTTGTGTTAATATATTAAAAAGTCTAAGTATTGTATGAACTCTAGGAATTTGTCATCCTGCCGGGTGTGACATTATAAATGCTTGGAGAAGTGATAAGTATTCTTAAGCTCCAAATGCTACATTTATTTAGCCGAATCATGACTGCATTTATATCCAGGACTAACGAGAGGCTAACCCCCGCCCCCTAAAATATCAATGAAGTAGTCTGCTCCCCCCTCCCCCTCTTTGATGATCTTCTCTACAACTAATATTATCACACACAAAGGGATTTTAATGTCCGAAAAAACACTTAGATGTTGAATAAAAAGTTTGCTACTGCGCATTTTTTCTTATATCTTATGACACGTAACATTAACCTTTTACTACAAATACACTAAAGCAGTAACCAGAAAAAACAAAACTTAAAACATTGAACGTTCATAAAAATATTGAGTGGATCAAAGTCTACTGTATATAAAAACTATATTCAGCTTAAAATGTATAAATGAATACATTTATTTTGTAAATTATTATTATTTTACAAATTGCTTCATAATTCAAGAAACACGTGGACATAAAATTTCGCAACATTTAAAAACTATATTTTGCAATATATTTTCCTAAAGGTTTATAATACATGAAATATTAAATATTGTTTAAAAGCAATCTAGTTAAATAAATATATTATATCAAAGTTTAATAACGGTACCTAATGGTTGGAAAAAACTAGGCGTTCTGCAAGATTTTTTATTTCTAACATATGAGCATATAACACGTTACTATGACTGTCAGTCAAATCATGTATCCGAAAAGGTTATTACCAGTTAAGCAAATATTATGATAAATATAATTAAATTAGTCAGTTATCCGTGTTTTAATTTTAATGGTATTCGAACCGGTAGTCAAGATCCTTTAATTTTGATTATATTGTAAGAAAAATAAGTGTTTTAATATTGTTATGTACTCTTTGTGTATTTCCTGAAAATAATTCGATTCATCTCATTACTAGTTTGAGTACGACCATAGGTAAGCGAGTGGGACCATAACTGGTCAAACTCCAGTGCATTCCAATTTATTTAAAAACATATACATGCATTAAAATTGAAAGTATCATAGCTATAAAAGTGACATTTTAAAGTTCTAACACCGTTAGGATTTGTTTTTTCATGAACTAAAATTGCAACATTTGTATCCAAATTAAAAAAAAAAATGTAAGCATGCCTAGATCTAGTCATTTACTTTATGAGTTCCTTAATTTGATGGAGGCTTTCAGAAAGTCATGGTGCAGATTGTCGAAATTTTTAGGGGGAGAGAGGGGGTGTTTTTAGGCAGAAATTTTCTTTTTCTTTTTGAGTGTAGTCCCGTAATGTTTGAGGAGATGCGCCGCCTTGAGGCGTGACACTTTTGACGTGATGAATATTTTCACTGTCCGAAAATGGCAAAATTATGAGAGAAACATTAGTGATATTTTGAAAGTCGGTCGTCTGTGGAAAACATTGTCAATGAGTATTACATTGATCGCTTAAGGCTGGTGTAACATTTAAAATATAAAACCTATGTATCAAATCAAATGTGAGATAATTTTGCAATGCAAATTTGTATTAATAAAATTAAATATTATTTTAAGTCGCTCAGCATTAGTTTACTAACTGTTGTTTCCTTCATTGTATCTGTGTAAGCATTAGTGGGGAAAGATATAATTGCGGGCCCACCCACTAAGTTAAGGCACGAGCCGCCACTGATTCCATGTGAAATCAACAAGCCTCAAAACTTGACCATCGCCAATTTCAAAAAAAATTATAGGGTTGATTACCTCTATAAAGTGATACAAAAAACTGATTTTTAAAATTTTTTTCATCTGTTAGTTTTTTGTGTGAAAAAAAAAACGCAAAAAATGGAAAAAAGTGAAATTTTGAACATACAAAGATTCAATTTTCTCAGCTTGTATTGCAGCTAGAGTCTTTTGTTATATGTCATTGTAAAGCTCTTTAAACAAGCTTTCAAATGATATATAATTTGACAAGGTTTCGTGATGTTAATATTTCAAGGTCACCAAAAGCATTATTTGACCTTGAATATTTCAAAAAGTGCATTTTTTAAAAATCTGAAAAAAATATATATATTACTTCCTAATGTAGTGTATATGTGGTAAAATTTGCAGAATGGGACAGCAATGGGATCTGGATGAAAAATGGAATTGACTTTTTACACTCTTACCACTTTACTGCAATGCCTATGGCTCCTGAGGATATATAATACAGAAATATTGCAAACTGCGAAATGTTATTTACAAATGACGGTTGGCTTATTCCACGTCTTGTTTTGAGAGGTTATAAATAATTCCTTTTCCATTTCTACTAGGGTCTACTTGCGAAATAATAGCACTTATGGGCACATTGACAACATTTTTCTGGATTTCAAAGCCTCTTCTTCCATATCAAATCAATTCATTTTCAATATTGCACAATTGAACATTATAAACAGGAAGCAGAGGCTTTGAAATCCAGAAAAATGATGGCAAGAACAACACCAGGCACTCAGAGTCTTCATTGTTTAATGCCATTAAACAGGAATCAGATGCAAGTGAATGCATATTCATTTTCAACACTATAAGGATCGAACGTGCTACAACTGTCAAAGGCGATCTTGATTGCCCAGAAATGGTTGGATTCTTGATCTGCAGGTGTAATGGATATTGGTGGCTTAAGGTGCGTCTTAGACACAGATGAAGAAAATCAAGCTGTTGCAACCTCATGCACCCTCAAATTCTATCTACTATCCAGACTTTGAAAATGTTGTCAATGTGCCCAAAGTGCTATTATTTCGAAAGTAGACCCTAGTAGAAACGGAAAAGGAATTATTTATAACCTCTCAAAACAAGACGTGGAATAAGCCAACCGTCACTTGTAAATAACATTTCGCAGTTTGCAATATTTCTGTATTATATATCCTCAGGAGTCATAGGCATTGCAGTAAAGTGGTAAGAGTGTAAAAAGTCAATTCCATTTTTCATCCAGATCCCATTGCTGTCCCATTCTGCAAATTTTACCACATATACACTACATTAGGAAGTAATATATATATTTTTTTTCAGATTTTTAAAAAATGCACTTTTTGAAATATTCAAGGTCAAATAATGCTTTTGGTGACCTTGAAATATTAACATCACGAAACCTTCTCAAATTATATATCATTTGAAAGCTTGTTTAAAGAGCTTTACAATGACATATAACAAAAGACTCTAGCTGCAATACAAGCTGAGAAAATTGAATCTTTGTATGTTCAAAATTTCACTTTTTTCCATTTTTTGCGTTTTTTAAGCGGTCTCACACAAAAAACTAACAGCTGAAAAAAATTTTAAAAATCAGTTTTTTGTATCACTTTATAGAGGTAATCAACCCTATAATTTTTTTTGAAATTGGTGATGGATTATAATGAAAAAAAAAAAAATACATATTGAAATTCAAACAAATATTTTAAAGTGGGCAAAGTAAAAATAATTGAACTGTGATCTACATGATGATGGCTTGCGCGAAAAAGTCAGTCTGCAGTGATTCAAAGCAAATGTAATATTTTGCACTTCCATCGTTAGAGCAAGAATCTGAGAAACTGTCACGCCTAGTATTATGGGGTGATTCATGACATCTCAGATTTTTTCCGAAAAATTACCAAATGTTTATTATCTTATTGAAAGACCAAATCCAGAATGTTTTATTTTAAAGTTGAGTTGTTTAGTTTTTATGGATCCCTAAAGGTGAAGGAAGGTGCGGCATCAAAAATTAAGAGGATTTTCAAGACATGGAAGTTGCTGTGAGCCAAAACTCTTACCAGGAGCTGTTGAACTCCAATTTTCTTTTTGTATATGGAACACAGAAGGTTGAAACTTTACAAAATGAACGTTAAATTTGAGGTAAGTTGTTGCCGTAAGGTCAGTGAAGGCCCTCAAAACAAGGCATTTTTGACGTTTTTCAGCATTTTTGAGGTCCAAAAACAGTTTGTACATTTCAGTAACCACGGCAAAAGTAGTGTCGTTTGAAAGACCAGTGTAAGCGCTTTAAAATAATGTATAACAACCGAGGAAAGTTCAACGTGCTTTTAGTTGCGTTAGACCGAAGTATGAAAAATCATATTTTACCGATATTCAAACGGTCATAACTTCCTCTGCCAACAACATATTGAAATATTTTTTTTGGCAACGTCATACTCTATTCTTTGTCTTAACAGAGCAGTTGAGTTCTTTGAGGTAGAAATGCTTAAAATTTTTTTACAAAAAATGCGCAGGCAAAAATACATCTTTTCCCTGAGGTTCTATTCTTCCTGATGAGCTCCAGAGGGACCTTCTCTGGCCTTCTCTGAGTTCAGGGAAGATCTGTAGAGTGTTTGATGTATTTCGTCGCTGCCAAGCTAAAAATTAAGAGCAAGAATCTGAGAAACTGTCACGCCTAGCATTATGAGGTGACACATTGGATTCTCTGTGGTTTCGGCGATTTTGGTCAAGTCCGATAATTTGGAATCATCGTCGCTGTATCGGGGGAGAAAAATAAATAAATAAATAAAAAAAAAAGATTGAAGTAAAATTTGCCGCCCCTGAAAATTTGCCGCCCTAGGCAGCTGCCTACTTTGCCTATTGGGAAATTTGGGCCTGACTTGATATCGATAACAAATAAAATTGAAGCAGTTTTCAAGAAGTTTATTATTTTCAAAGATAACCTGGAACAATTTAAACTGTTTAAAGCACTTCATTTGCAATTTTCAGTCTCTGAAATTTCAACACTTGGTTGTAATATCTTTACAGCACTGTTATAGTTTTGCAAGAGACATCTCTTTTAAATTAAAAAAAAAAAACCTAGATTCCTTTTTTTCGACATGATTTTTACTTTGCAAATAGTGCAGAAAACGAAAAGGAAAAGACGTTGTGAAAATTCTTTTTTTTCCCGTCCTTAAATAGTACTTGCAATATGTTGTAGAAGTAAGATAGAAGCAATCAATAACAAAACAACTGCTAAAACATTGAATTCTGGGTTAAATAAACAGCCAGATATGAAACATGTGGATCACACAAAATTTTTTCCAGCATTGGCAATTTTACAATGTTGCAATTGCGAGGGAGCCCTTTTGTTACATGACATAGGGGCTGCCAATGAGTATACAACTGTCTAAGGCAGGGATTCAAGTGAAACAGGCAATCGCAAATTACAATCGCGACTGGAAATGAATTACATTAGAACGTTTCTTGATAAAAACATCGTGACGTCAGCGTGACGTTTGCCTATGAAAAACGAGCTAGATAAAACGTCACAGCCTACTTGGCGAATAAGAGTAGATCGCTGAGTGCTTGTGAGCTCTTATTGGCTCCACCCGTAGTGACGTCATGCCAATTTAAGTTGATGATAATGTAATTCACTTCCAGTAGCGATTGCAATTCGAAGCAATCGCAGTGCTGTTTCACTTGAATCCCTGCCATTTAAGAAAAATTAGTTTACATAATTCTTTTCTCCCCTAACGGCAGCCTCCCAAAATGCGTTGCGGCGAGCCTCCAAACGTTTAAATTTAACTGATCTCAATCAATGTGTCCTACAGAAACGTGAGAACCATGTTTTTATATTTTCCACATCCATGTTTTACATAAGAACCATTTTCTTATTCCCCTCCCCTTTGCATTTGATGTAAATTTTAACATTTAAGATTTATTACTATATTATTTCAAATTTTCAAGTTTTTCAAGAAGTACTACAAAAAATTTGTCTGATGTATTTTTATTTTTTAGGAACGAATAATGAAATTTTTGGAAGTCGGGGGCCCCCAACAGAGCCACGGCCTCAAGCCGTGGCTTGTTCGACTTGGACGTAAATCCAGCATTGATCATCAAGTTCAGCCTTAGCTTAGATTTCCAAAAACTAGCAACTATTGTAAACAAATATTTCCTCGAAGTAACTACTATACAACTCTTTTTTTTTTTTCAAAGTTGTTTCAAATTCTTTCATTTACATTTTTGTTTCTTCACAAAATTTAAGTAAGAGAAGTTTATTTTTTCAAAATCTTTCTGCAATTTTATCGATCGTTTGTGACATTTATTGTGAATTCGATAAAAAATTGTGTGTAACGTTACCTTAAAAAACAAGAGTTTATTTTATACTTAATGGATACGAATATGGGAGTAGTTCCGTACCCTATATACTGCCGTGCTAAGCACAAAAGTCGTATCTGCACATTTTTACAAAATTGAGTTATGGCCACCAGGTGGCTCTTTGTGACGTGTTTTACCTAAATACGATAATTTGCGAACGGGAAATATTTTTTAAAAAATTCTGAAAAAGTTTCATCTGATTCAAATACATGGTGGCGCAAAACTTTAAAGAGTAAGGGCCCTGCTCCACATTGACGTAAAGCAGAAAAATAAAGCAGAAACGTAAAATGGATTAAATAGTGTTCCTATGGATCCTATGGAAAGTACCCGGATTTTCGGTTTCTGCCTTCGGTTTCGTTCGCGTTTTCCGCTAATGTGGAGCAGGGCCCTAATATCTCAGTTTGAGCTCAACTGCAGATACCACTTTTGCGCTTAGCACGGTAGTATAAGTGTATCTAAATATTTAGTTTTTAACAGTGTCCCCTTAATACTATGGTATTGAGGGAGCACTGGTTTTTAAACAAAACAAGCCATTAAACATGACTGAAAGCTTCGTTAAAAGGAAACATAATCCGCCAAATAGTTGAACTAAGAGATTAAAAGGTAAAATGTTCCGCCAAATAACTATACCAAATAAAGTTGCTGTTTTGTATTGAAAAGCTAACCGTAATTGTTTCCAGCAATATTTTCATATTCTTTTTCTTAAATTCTAGACAGAATAAATCCAAGAAAAACTAAATTCGGCTAGCCTTAAATTCCCTCTTCAAAAATTCGTTCATCTCCAAAAGATGCCAGAAATTACAGAACTAAGAAATCCTTTTGCTGTTCCAGAACCGTATTTTCTGCCTGGGTAAGTTACTTGCGAACGTAATTCTCTTTTCGTTCGTCACTATTTTTGTCTTGATTATCCAAACGGAATACATTGGTGTGTAAAAATTAAGAACGAGACTTTTTTCACGATGCTCAAAAGCTTTCTGAATTAATGCGAATAACACCACAAGATCCCAAGACGTAAGAACATATTTAATGTAAGCTTATACTTTCCTCCAAACAAGAAATCGAAAGTGTAAAAATAAACTTAATTGAAAAAGTAGCACAGAGCACAATGCGGCGAAAGGTCGAAGCATACGTGTGAAAGTATTCGGCAAGAAACATCCAGCCTTTAGTAGAGGATTTGAATTCTTCTGACAGCTGTGCAGGTTTTGCATCTTTTGCTGATGCTGAATATGATGCCTTCAATGAGTCGTTGACGCATTGCTGCCCATTCCTCCTGTAACGTCGATTGCATTTTTAGAACGGTTACTTTCACTTGCTGTCAAGCGTCTTCCTAGAAAGTTCCATACATGTTCGGTGTGATTTACACCTAAACACCGTGTCAGGCAATCTATGCGTTTTAAACTGTTACTCTCAGACAGTTCGTCGACAGTAGCTGTGTAAAGGGGAGTCGTGTAAATGGGGTCGCATTTACTTGTCACTATTGTTGCAAGTGACGCACGATACGAACTTCCCAAGATTTGACACTTGTTCTTAAATATAAATCATTGTAGGAAATGATTTTCAGAAGTTTAAGAAATGAGGAAAATTCAGAGTTTTTAATTTATGCAACCCTATATTATACTAAACTGCTAACATGCAATAAGTTATCACCAGCTCATTAGCCAGGGCCAAAGCAGAACCACAAGAAATATATCAACCACCCAATTACGACCTTCATTTTTTTATGAACTGACCAGTAAGAAATAATCAGTTACCAAGCTAGAGGCAAATGTGCTCTGACTGAAGCTGAAATTAGCTTCAAGCCGATAAATAAAATTAGGACGAAACTGCAGTCTCAGGATATTATAAAACGGATTGTAGGTATATCGCTTGCTGTTCTGCTTTTGCCCAGGCTTATGGGCCATAACTTACTGCATACTTCCTAAATTTTTCCTTTCATTTTTAAAGTCGGACCACGATATTGTTTGCGGATGACTTTCGCTAGTTCAGAATATTAATATTCTGTTCCAGCTTGAAGGTAATCTCAGCTTCAATGGGATAATATCTGCCTCAACTCGGTTGTTAACTATTCCTCACTGATGAGTCCATAAAAAGGACAAAACTGCAGTCTAAGGATGTTAAAACCCGGATGTCGTTACATTGCTTGTACTAAATTGCTACCTTTAACAATTACTTCAAGTCAACTGTATGATATCATATTTGCAGTTTTGCCATTTCAAACAGGTGTGAATTATTGCAACACTTGTAGGTACACCGGGCACTGCCCAAACGTTTCGAGGGTGATAGGTCAGACGTATGGTCGGGCGACTCACTCCGCCATGACGGAGAGTCCGCCCCCTAGGGCGATACTGAAGCCATTGTGTCGTCCCCAGCCGCATGTGGACGAGGAGGTAAAGATCGTCGAGCAGAGGAAAACTTCGGAAGGAAGGCCTTTGCTATCCAAGAACATATCACCTGGATATGGAGGTACTACTTTCGACACTTCGAGTATTTTGCAGTGCTGTTTTATATTGACTTTGACAGTTGAATTTGTTATATTATGAATTATGAGATATTTATTCACTTTTCGTCTTGTCTGTGAAATACTTTTGAAAATTAATTTTTTGTTTTAATTCTTCATCTTTTTTGAGCAATGCCAAAATGCTATGTGTTATCTTTTTGGACCTCAAACATCATTGTCCCTCTTTCAAATTGGCAGTCTGACAACGTCTCCACCACCTTTTTGCAGTGGACCATTCCTTACATGGTGGCGCAGCAAGACGAAGTCTTCAACAGAATGAGTCCCGCTGCGCTACTATGCAGGACATGGTGGTGAAGGAGCACACACACACACACGACCGCCTACACACACGCACACACCTATCGCAATGCGTCATCGCGAAAAACATAATTTGAATTCCAGATGTTAAAAGGCAAATTATTATTAATATTATTATTATTATTATTATTTTGGGGGGGGGGAGTATAATTTCAACTTACAATGTTAGTACCAGTCAGAGTGACGTGATAACTGTTTGCAATAGAACAAACAGAGACTCGCTACTGGCATTTCAACCATAGCTCTAATAATTAGATACAGCCGTCTATTCCATACATCTCAGTTACGTATTGAACTGGTTTCTCGTTGTGTGTCTAGTTAACACTTTCACTGTTAATCACGCACCAGTGCATGTCGCTAAAAAACCTCTCTTCTTCAATGGGTGTAGTGTATCAGGTGTGCCTGAGAACTTGGGGCATGTGGCAATTTTTCGGCAGCGAATGTTTTGAAATTATATCTATGATTTTAACCTGAAGTGTCTGCATGCTTTCTGAGATTTCCATTTTTATTTTGCACAGTTAAGGTACATTGTATGTTCAGAAACCACTGTGCGCTATTCAGCCTTAGCCTGCAACAAAATATTCACAGCCTCAAATACAAATTAGTCAAAAATGTCTGGATAGCTTTCTTGATAATCTTGCAGAGACACGTACTTTTGGTTATATACAGATCAGTCAATATTCTTAGTACAGTCGAACCCGCTTAATGGAATAGCCATTTTGCCACGAAAAAATATTCTAATTAGCGGGATATTCCATTATCCGGGATTAAAATAATGCATTACAACGGTTTGGTACATTGAAAATGTATTACATTAAGCGGAATATTCTTTCAACCGATATTCCAATAAACGGGCTCGACAGTATGTAGCAAAATATCCGCTGCCTCAAATTCATGAAGAATAGAAAATATGGACCGATACCACAGCAGTACACTGTTAAACTACAGGTTGCATGTGGCACTTTTAAGGGCGAAAAGTAGTAGCCCCAGCGGTACCCCCTGAATTAGCCACTTGACTCCCTATGGCACCCTTAAAGTGATATTAGGCTCCCTATGGCACCCTTAAAGTGATATTAGGCTCCCTATGGTACCCTTAAAGTGATATTAGGCTCCCTATGGTACCCTTAAAGTGATATTAGGCTCCCTATGGCACTTTTAGGGTGCCATGTGTCACCCATTGGGTGCCATAAGGGACCCATAAGGTGCCACTTGACTCCATATCGTACTTTCAAGGGGTGCCATAAGGAGTCTAGTGGCACCCTTCAAGGGGTTCCGCTGGTGATACAACTTTTGACCCATAAATGTGCCACATGCAACTTGTAGTTTTAACAGTGTAGGCAAAATAATAATTTGAAACTACTCAGCTAATGTTTCTGGTTATTTTCTCATGGAAGTTTCCCCGGGATTTGATCTCTTGCAGGTCATGTGCCCCGAGCTTCCTATCTTGTCGGCCTCCGCTTCAATGAGAGCTGCATTAAAGGAGTAGCCGAGTTCGAGAAGAGCAAGAAGAAGCACGAGGACATGCTTCGAGTTTCCGATGAGTCACAGGTTTTGGCCCCAAAAGACACCAGCATTGCTGATTCGGAATAAAGATGTATTTGACGTATTGCCTTTTGAGTCTTTTAATAATAAAGGAGTCAAATTTTCGTGTTGGGGTAATCATTTTCTTCAGAAAATGTTCAGGACACCTCATTCAACAACAGCTATAAATTGCCTGGTGGAAGATCTGTTGCGAAACCTTTTCAACGTATAAAGCAGTAAGTAACCGCCCCTAAGCCAGGGTTTATGCAGAAACATGCAATACACCACCAGCTCGTTACGAAACTGCAGTCTGTGGATGGAATGAACGAGCTGGTGGCGTATTGCATGTTTTTGCCTTAGCCCTGGCTTAGGGGCGGTTACTTACTGCTTTATACCCGAGCTTTGCCCCAAAATTTACGAGTTGTACAGTTCCAAGTGCGGTCGCTCGCTGGTGTTCTAATTTCACATTAGCTACCAGTTTTTGTTGGCGCTCTTTGCTCTATAAGAGGATTTCAGCCTCCAGCCAACGCCTCCTAAATACTAAATGCCTAGAACATTTGCTTCGCTACCGTCAAGATGGGTTGCTTTTTAAACGCCACCTTGCGGCAATCCGATAATGCCGTAGTTATTTTTTGATTGGATAATTTTTTAATTTAAATTCAGAAATGAGCCAATCGTTAAGTTTTCGAAGAACTCCGGTAGATGGCAGTGTATCGTGAACCAAGGGCATTTTGCAGCTATTGGCGATGGATCCAAATAACATTCGAATTAAATTTTTTGATTGGTTGATTTTTAAATTTAAATTTAGAAATGAACCAATCTTTAATTTCTCTTTCTCGAAGAACTCTGGTAGAGGGCAGTGTATCGTGAACCAAGAATGAAATTTTGCTCTGTGCTAAAAACCAGAAAGTTGTAGGCATTTAGTATTTAGGAGGCGTTGCTCTAGCTCGTTTAATTCATACTTCATGCTGATGAGTGCCAAAAAGCACGAAACTGCAGTCCATATATGGAATGAACGAGCTGGTGGTGCATTGCACTTTTCAACGTAGTTCAATGAACGATCTTATAAAACAAGGATTTATTCCCAAAATTATTTTGGTTTATCCCTTCCGTTTTCCCCTATCCGCAATTCTCAATCTCGGACCAGTCATCTCAAAAATTTCGACTGTGGGAGGCGCAAATGGTAAATACACCAACCATCCTTAGTAAATCTGTACTCAATGGATGGCTCTTTGAGCAACATTTATGAATAATAATGGAGCAATACGGAAAAATTTCTTTCTCTATCTCGATTGACTTGGGTTTGGGGTGAACCCGAGGGTGGATCTAGAAATGTTTCAAGAGTGGTGTGACCGGTTTTATTACATATCCTTTACTACAAATCTTGGTTACAAATGTTAACATCGTGTGTTTTGGACTTTAATTGCGAAACGTATCCTGGGTAGAACTCTAAACCTCCCTTCTATTAGCATCAAAGATTGTCTAAAAATGAACTTCAATTTTTAAAATTCACTAGTGGAGATTTCCTCAAGGGAGGAGCGATCGCCCCTTCCTTGCATCCGTCCCTAGCTGATGCGCTGCTGCTCAATTTATTACGTTACGTTATCACCGTCATGCGTACTCTTGTACATCATTCATACTATGGACACTTGGAGAGGTTTCTTTTTATTTGGCAAACATTTCATGTTTTTTATCCTGTATCGTTGATTTCTTATAACCGGTTCAACAGGACTTAACGAATTCTTAGCTGAATGAATTCGCATACTACGAAGTCGATGTAGCACTTTTAGTGTTGTAAGTACTGATGTTTTTATTTTCACAAATGGTGTACTGTCCGTCCTTGAAAACAGCGCCTAACATTCGCGAATAGTTCCACTTAAAAAAGGGTAGATGGGTTGTGGGTGATAACTTTCCGAAGTTTTCAATTTAAAACTTGTATTTGCTATATCTTTTTGACATATTCAACTAAACTATGTATTTGAAGTTCCACATTGTTTGATAAGGTTCAAATGCTTTTTATTATTCTTCCCCTTATTGTTATCTTACCTAACACCCCTGTTTGGGTAAAATTAGAGCCGCTATATAGACAGGCCGACGCATCAAGATTAAGTTTCACCACTTTGGATCCAATTCCTTAACTTTTACTTTCATATTTTCATTGTTGCGGAGTAGGGTTACCAGAAAAAAGTTTTGGCACATTGCTAAGCTTTGCCAAATCCACGTGCCGCTAATAATTGCTCACAGTGAAAAATTACCAAAACGCGATTACTGGCCAGAAAAGACAACCTCTCAAACACACAAGCACGAGCTGGATCCAAAGTGGTGAAACTTAATCTTGATGCGCCGGCTCGTATATATAGGGGCCTTAGGTAAAATCAGAGAAGACCTGATGCACGCGTAAATACGCGGAAGGTTTTACCTAAGAAAATCAGACAGTAAATTGCTTGCACTTGTGAACGATTCAAACGAAAAACCACATTACAGA
Organism: Uloborus plumipes; assembly: GCA_038373865.1. Lineage (NCBI taxonomy): Eukaryota > Metazoa > Arthropoda > Arachnida > Araneae > Uloboridae > Uloborus > Uloborus plumipes. The sequence continues at coordinate 121,996 of JAXGGA010002309.1, forward strand.
TTGTGGCACCAGGAAATGTTTCGCTGTTTATCTTTAAAGCTATTTAGTTTATCAGTATTGAGACATTCCAATCCATCCCAACATTTTAGATGCATTGCATATTTGAACACTAGACTCGTGCGTACATTTCCAGCAGACAGACAACGAAAATCCTTCTTCCGCGCGATCTCTCCTCACCTTTCGCGGTCGAACGTGGGACGGACTCGGGGTGATCGTCTGCGGAGGCAGGTGCGAGGGTCATGTTCGACCTCACGAAGAATTCGCTTGTCGTGTCCCAGCCCAAATCTCTCCCCCTCCCTCTTCTTGAACCTTGAACAGAGATTCTTACTTGGAAACTGCCTATAATCGTTCATTGACTCAATGTGCGCGCTACGACGCGTAATTCTTGCAAATTATCGGACGGCTGGGTCATTCGTTGGTTGTATAGTAGAAAGAAGAAACTGAGACATTGATTTCGCAACGGGATCTGACATGAGTGCATTTTTAATTTTTGACTTTTTCGCCTATTAATACTGATAATGGTAACAACAATAATAATAATAATTATTATTATTAATTCATTATTATTATTTGAAACGTGCCATGGAGAGATGTCGGGTGAACTGGAAATAGAAAGTGAAAACTTCATTTTGTAGTGGGTATGATCAGCGAAATCGTGTGAGCAGTGAAAACTTTACTATTTGTGCGTTCCCGTGATCCTGCGTAATGAAGTGTTTTGTTTCCGTTTCCAATTCAGTTGACATCTCTCCGTAGCACACTGCCCTACACGCTCCAGGGTCACCGGTTCCCCGAACTGCCGTGCTAAGTACAAAAGTGGTATCTGCACTTTTTAACAAAATTGAGTTATCTCCACCAGGTGTCTCTTAGGGCCGTACTGTACCTGAATATAATCTACAAATGAATGACAAGTCTGATGCATTACGTACTTTAAAACTGAAAATAAAATAACATAGTTTGTTAAAAGCAAAAATTAAGCAACGGATCATCTACTTATATTAAAAACTAAGTATCTTTCTAACTATCTTTCTTTCTTTCTAACTATCTATCTTTCTTTCTAACTATCTATCTATGTCACGCTTCTTTCCCCTGAACGCCAATGAACTGAAAGTCGAACCAGGTACCGACAGATAGGTAATTTTTCAGGCTTCATTAGTTTCAATTTATATAACTATACGATTTTAGTTAACGAAGAAATCAATTAATAAGTAGTCAAATTTAAAGCGATTAGGCCTAATAAATGATCAAATTTGAAATCCATTGTTACAAAACGTGGTTGCTATGAAACAGTAATACGAGTAACAATGATAATGAGAATTTTGAATGAAGGCTTAACTAAATCAAACATGAAACTCATTAACGGGCCAAGTACGTAGTACTTTTATTGCTAGCAACTTGCAGTTTTCTGAAATATAAATTAGTTGAAAAGCCATCTACTTATATTAAAAACTGAGTATCTATGTCTGCTTCTTTCCTTTGAGCGAGCTGAACCTACTGAAACTTTCCTCGCCATCTTGAAGGCGCGAAGTGCCCGTGCAACAGCTCAATAATTCGAATGATTTTTTGATGCAGGGCAGGAAAAAAGAAAAGGCGCGAAGGCGCCTCTTAGCGAGCCGCCTTGTCGGGGAGTAGTTTCTTGAAATTTTCCTCACTACTTTCAAGGCATGAAGTGCCCGTGCAACGCCGAACCACGTGAGTAGTATGTCTTGAAATCTTATGAACATTAAATTACATCAAATAATATAACATCAGAATGAGGTAAAAGTTATGGAGGTGCGACGTTATGCACTAACACGCCGCAGGAAGCTAATCTAGCTGCCCTAGCAGCTAGTCTACTTATAATTAAAAACTGAGTATCTTTCTATCTATCTTTCTTTCTTTCTATCTGTCTTTCTTTCTAACTATCTATCTATGTCACGCTTCTTTCTCCTGAACGCCAATGAACTGAAAGTCGAACCAGGTACCGACAGATAGGTATCTTTTCAGGCTTCATTAGTTTCAATTTATATAATTATACGATTTTAATTAACGAAGATATCAATTAATAAGTAGTCAAATTTAAAGCGATTAAGCCTAGTAAATGATTAAATATGAAATCCATTGTTGCAAAACGTGGTTGCTATGAAACAGTAATAACAATAATAATGAGAATTTTGAATGAAGGCTTAACTAAATCAAACATGAAACTCATTAACGGGCCAAGTACGTAGTACTTTTATTGCTGGCAACTTGCAGTTTTCTGAAATATAAATTAGTTGAAATCTACTGATATTAAAAACTGAGTATCTATGTCTGCTTCTTTCCCTTGAGCGAGCAAAACTTGCTGTAACTTTCCTCACCATCTTGAAGGCGCGAAGTGCCCGTGCAACATCTCATTAATTCGAATGATTTTTTGATGCAGGAAAAAAGAAAAAGCGAGAAGGCGCGTCTTAGCGAGCCGCCTTGGCGGGGAGTAGTTTCTTGAAATTGTCCTCACTACTTTCAAGGCACGAAGTGCCCATGCAACGCCTTGCCACGTGTGTGGTATGTCTTTAAATTGAATGAACATTAAATTATAGCAAATAATATAACTTCAGGATGAGGTAAAAGTTAGAGAGGGGGGACGTTATGCATCAACATGCCGCAGGAAGCTGATCTAGCTGCCCTGGCAGCTAGTATTATATATCATTTGAGAACGGGTAATATTAAAAAAAAAAAAAAACTCTGAAAAAGTAACATTTGAATCAAATACATGGTGTCACAAAACTTTAAAGAGTTATCTCAGTTTGAGCTCGACTACGGATACCACTTTTGCGCTTAGCACGGCTGAGTATCTATCAATACAAATGGTTTAACCGGTTGGATGGGACTTTGAAAAAAGCTCTGTTTTTCTTTTTTTTTAAATCCAGACCCGAAGCTGAGTAACCCCTATTCCAGCATCTTTAGAGCTATTGATTTGTAATGTACATTTGGAGGACTTTGTGACCATGAACATATTTAACGTGGCCCAGTCCCAACTAGCGAACACGGGGGATCTTAAAATGGCAGGCATCGAAACTGGGACCCTCCAGTTACGAGTCCGACGCCTTACCGATCAGGCCACTAAGGCCTACTCGCACAGCTATACCACTGACAGTTTGTTGATTGCGTTGCATCATCATGCATTACATCTTTCCTACAATTTTTACTGATTTATGACGTAAAATTTGACAGTAACACATGGCAAAAAAAAAGGTCACCCTCTAATATACTTGTGTATAGTTTGATTTTTTTCCGGCGACCTCGGACGTATTTGCGCATGCCCGAGGTCTCTACAAATTTTGTCAAAATAGCGGTTGCCTTTTTTTTGTTCTTCGTAGGGCTCTTTATTTGATGTGTTGGTTTGTGTTGGATGTTTTTTTTTCTTCTTTAATTTATTCCCTTTCCATATCAGTTCTAGAAAAATAAAATAATATCGGACTAAGCAGAAATGTT
>JAXGGA010002310.1:0-125440 GCA_038373865.1 Uloborus plumipes
ATTCCAAAGAAGTTTTACTGTGTTAACAAAAATTAAAAATTAGAGCAGTTAATAAACGTCCAATTACTTACTATATTATAAGAGTTTATGAATGAAATATAATATTTAGACAATCTTCATTGCTAAAACATGAGTATCTTATGTTTTGATAAGTTTTGACTAAAAAGTGTAAATAGATTTTTCGTAATGTATAATATTCTTCATTTTCGAACTTGTTTTAATCACACATATTTTTTACCCTTGATTTTATTTCTCTGCTTTTTGGACATTTTCTTTCTCCTGAAAATTATGTCTGCTCTATGACCATTACATTTCAAATGGTAATTTTAGATTTTTTATTCAGGTTAGCTTTTGATGAAGATCGGCCAATAAATTTGGGAGATCCTGCTACTGTTCATGATATACATTCTGTTGCATCATTACTAAAAATGTATTTTCGAGAGCTGCCTAATCCATTATTGACATATCAACTTTATGATCAATTTGTAGTAAGTGTTTTAGACAATTTAACTGATAAGATAATTAATTAATAATTAAGGAATGTGACTTTAACTCTAATTAATATTCAAATTTGCTGTGTGTATATATTAGGTCTCTTATCTGAATATACCAGAAGGAAGTTTTCCTCTCATTTAAGCTTTGATGACTCAAATTGTTTATGTACGGTTCAATTATTGGTTTCAAAACTGCAGATAACAGAGCTAGTATTTTCAATTGAAACTCTTAAGGTACTTACACCTGACTCAAAAAGTAGCTGCAAGGTTTTTAGCTTTCAAGTTCAAAATACATCTTCATGATTGGACACCTTGTGTCTATAACAGCAGAAAATGAGTTACAAGAATGTGAGCAGCACAAATTAATTATATCCATCATTTTGTCCTAAGTACTTAATTTGGAATTTTCTTAGTATGCATGCTTCCACTGGTATAATTCTAGAGAAATGACTATATTTAATATTATTCAATTGAACTATTGGTAATAACTAAAATGACTTTAAAACTAAAAGGAAATTAGGGGAAATTTTGAAAGACTTATTGTAAATATATTCCTTTTTCGATTTAGAGTAGTTTTGCTGTACTAAATTAAATTTGATATAGTGTTGTACTGTTGATTAAAAAAAACATTTAAACTAATCCATCATAATGTTATAGAAAGCGGTGCAATCTCCTGAAGAAGTGCGTCTCTTAAGGGTACGTGATGTGGTACAACAGTTGCCTCCTCCTCATTTCAGGACACTCCAGTATCTCTTAAGCCACTTGGCTAGAGTAGCCTCATTTGGTGAACAGACAGGAATGACCCCGAAGAATATTGCTATTGTTTGGGCCCCAAATCTCCTCAGGTTTGTATTTACGGCAATCATTATTCAAAGGAAATTTCATAATGTCAATAACAGTCACAGACTACAATCTTTTAAGTCATTACAGGAGAATTATTGTAATAAATTCTTGTGGGATCAACAAAACAGTAATTTTACAGACATACCTTCAAAATTGATAGTGAAAGCGTCATTGTAATCATTCATCAGCTATAAGGTAAATGAGATTTAAAAAAAGAAAAATCAAGACCATTTTTAGTTCTGCTTCAGTTTTTTTTTTTTTTTTTTGGTATGGGAGGATATAAATAAATTAATAAATAAAAACATATAACATTCCAATTAATGAAAGCTGATGACCAGCCCCTCCCTTTAAGTGACCAAATATGGTCCAAAGCAGCATTTTGGAATTTGTTACTGACCCACTTTTGGCCTAATGGTTCATTGTGTAATCCTCTCCCGTTTGTATAATGCTTCCCCCGCCTAAAACCAGAAGCTGAAGCCGCTCTTGATAGCCATTGTACAAAAACAAAGTTTTCTATTTGATTTCTTTTTGGAATTATCTAGATAGAAGTAACTGCTGCTAATTCACGGTTTTGAAACTTTTTTTTAAATGCAAGTTGTTGATTAACTGGGGTGCATTCATTCACTCATCAGTCTATCATACCTAACCTAATTCTGTAGCCTACAAAGTAGCTGTATCTTGTTAAAAGTCAAATATCTAAAAACAAAGGCAAAGTAAACTGTTAAAATAATTTTAACTAATTGCTGCATTCCATGTCGAATATTTTCAAAGGTATTTGTAAGAGGTAGCATAAAACTATTTTGCAGTATTCTTTAGGCATTCTAATCTTTTTCAGGATTGAAGATATTATTCTGCTTCTGCTTAAAACTATTTCTATAATAATGCGTTGTAGATAATTTTGCTGTTGTAAGTAAACAATTTCCATTGCTAGTGAAATCCTCCAGAATGAAGAACTGCTGAACTAACAAACCTGTATCAGATGTTGAAACTGAGTGACAGGCTCTAAATATTTTTATCATCCATTAAATTCTTAATATTTTGTTGTAATCTATTATTTCATGTTTGGAAAAGTTCTAGGTCGCTTAATAAATTTGGTTAAATGTTTCATTGTGAAAAACATACATTAATTTATGGAAGAAAACAGTTCAAGTGAGTTCAATTTAAGTAAAAGTAGGTTTCGCTGTAAAACATGGGGAAGTAATTGATAAAGTACAGTAATTCTTGTCATTTTTTTTTCAATCAGTTTCTAAAAACATGCATGAGCAATTTATCTGTTTTAAATAACTTTCATTTAAATTGTATGCAGAATTTCTCTTTATTATTATTATTATTAGTTATCAATAAGAGAAAAGCAAATTAACTATAGTTACACAATGAAATAATCTTAAAACAAGAAGCATATTTATGCACAAATAAGCTGAAAAGTTATAAACATGTATTTTGGAGTTACAAGGAACCTCCTTTTCAATTTAAAGGAAGTGAGCTTTAGGATGAACAGTTAGTTCTTGAAGTTAAATAAATTTGCTGCTTTTTGCACTATTTTATGCTGTAAGAATTATGCTTTTCTTTGAAGTGATATATACTTTTTTTTCCTACTTTGAGAACAAAGCATATTACACATTTTCAGGTCCAGAGATGTTGAAAATGGTGGTGTTGGAGCACTTCATGTTGTAGGGGTGCAAGCTGTTTTAACAGAGTACTTGATTCGTTTCTCAGATTTGATTTTTGATGAGAAAGAGCCCATGCTTACTGGCAATGAACTGGGAGAAGGTGAAATAACCCTTTTTATCTTAATTAGTTTCATATGCAATGGATTATCATTATTTTAACTTTAATTATTTTGATGTTCATATTAAATGATAGTTTTGAGAAATATCAAACTGAAATTCACTTATCTAATCAGCAATCAATTTGTAGTACTTCTATTTTTTTGACTACAGTCATTCAGGGTAACTTTAATCCACAATTTTTCTCTTTTCTTTTGAAAGCCTTGCTCATATTTTATTATTTTTATTTTATTTGATGGTATAAAATATGAGAAAAACTCCTAAAGTATTGCAGTTATCCTAAATTGAGCAATAAGGATAATTAAATCTATTGAAAATTTTAATACTTATCTTGGTTCAAAGTTATTTTGTTATTCTTGGCAACTTTGAGCCACATCATAAATGGGATGCTAAATAATTTTTTTTTTTTTATAAATAGTGCATCTTTGAAGCAAGGAATTTTTTATCTTAAAGTTTAAAGAGTTTAGAACATCACAAGATTTTCATAATTTATAATATTGCTTAGAATATTACAGTGTAGAATGAGCCCTTTCATAAACTTGGAAAATAACTTTAAACAGTAACTGAAGAATTATTGATTGATGCTATGAGCTTATGTACAATAGTACCAACTCTTTTTTTTTTTTTTTTTGTTAAATAAAGAGTAGAAAACACATTGTATAACCTTACTAAGATAGTACAACACTGTTTCTTCTAGTTTTTTTTTTTTTTTAAAGTCAAATTTACTAAAAAAAAATTTAAGCAGCGCGAGGTTAACTGTCACTGTTCAGTTACCTGATTCACGTCTGAGGGGACAACCCGATCTACTTTGTAGATCGTATGTCTAACTTTTCCTATAGAATTTTAACAGTTCTAGTGAATAATGTAGCAAGTTAAAATATGTTACATTTTTTTACTCTCTTTATGTGATAAGTCTACATATTGGTTGATTATTAATCATTTGTTTCATATGTGTTGCTGAAACATCTTTCAAAAGTCTTACTTTGAAAGTCAACATATTATTTCCATTTTGCAGAAAATTTGAAGCAGCTCTTTTATGCAGATGAAATTTTATCACTTTGAAAAATAAATAAAAGGGGCTTTTTTGTAAATCATGTGTTGAATATTCATATAATGTTTATTAGTTTAGGAAAGGCTGAGCCATACACAAGGTTGCCAACTTCTCCACACTGGTGGTGTTTCCCTGATAAACCTCAGAAACTTTGACTCAGTAAATGAGTTCTTCCTTAGTTATATTGTCTGTGTTCATTTAACAATCACTTTCAACTATTGACGCTTAAAACGCCCACAATTCCAATTAACACTAAAACCTTTTGTGGTCAGTCTTTTTTTTTTCCAGCGTACTTTGATATCTTCATGTTATAATGATAGGACCGTGGCTATAAAAAATCAAAGTTTTTTGTACTCAAAGTATAACCTGGTTCTGTAAATCATTTTTTATCCATTTCAATGATTAGAATCTTTATGCTAGTGTTAAGATAATTATTAAAATAAGAGAAAAGGCTTCAGTAAGGTTTCATGTTTTTTGTAATTTTTATTCAAAGTTGAATTACTCCTCAAAACTACAAAATATTCTTTAAAATCAACAGAAAAACTCCTAATATTGTTTTTTAGGTTGACAACCAATCATGCATATTTTCATATGTTTTTTCCAGATGTTTTAAAATCTGAATCTAGTATTGCTATTAAAGATTAAATATTTAACTTCCGCAGCGACCCCCCCCTCCCCCCAAGCTGTGTAAATTTCAAGTTTAATTTTGTAAATATTGGCATTTTGTAGCAATTCAACATATCATAATGTATGTTTTCCTATTTACAGGTTTAATGGTGCGCGCAAGACCAAAATCTTTGGCAATTTCTACGCCCACAAAATTGCTGTCATTAGAGGAGGCACGGGCCAGAGCATTATCCACTCACCTACCTCTAACTCAGCAAAAGTACATTGAAGTCGGCGGTGGGCCTGACAAATTGCCTCCTAAGTACCATACAGTCATTGAATATCCACCAGGGTGTGTATTGGCACTTGTTTTACTATTCTAACAGTATTTAAAATGGGTAATTGTCAATGGAGTAGCATGAAGGAATGCAAACATTGATAAGTGTTTGTTCTCATCCAAAAAGAAGGGGGGGGTATCTTTTTGGAGAGAGAATAATTGACTAACAGTTTTTTACACTAATTCAACTTATTGCTCTTTCTGTAAAGAAGTACTATCTTAATTCAATGTCTTGGAAACATCTTTTGGTGTTTCTTTTCCTTCTTTTTTCTCTCTTTTTAAATGTTTTTTTTTTTAACTTACTAGAATCTAATTTGTTGATTTTTTTTAAAAAATATTTTGTCTTGTGCAGGAGAAAACTGAGAATGTTGCTTATTTTTAGTCATAGGTCATTATTTTCATTTAAAAAAATGTTTTGCATCTAACATGGGTGAGTGCCTTTCGGAAGTACTTATTATATACTCAGTACACATGGCTGAATTTAAGTATATGTAGTCAATACAGGGTGAAAACTGTTTTGCAAAAGGGTTAGGTTTCCCCCTTTTCTCATCATAGTAATGTTAAATAGAAAATAAAAATGTTTCTTTCTTTGGAAGGTTTACATGAAAACAGTGTACCAAAAACTTCACAAATAATAACAAAAAAGTTGTAACAGTTGTTTTGAATTGTCTTCTGTCTTTAGTTCATCTAAACTTAAAATGTATGATATATTGTAGCTGTCAAACTGTTGAATTATTATTCAACATTTTGTGTTTTTTAGCAAACAAAGCCTACCAAAGTTAAAAAAGTCTCCATCTGGCTGGAAGTCATTTTTCTCTCGAGGATGGTATTCTGGCAGTGCTCGAGATAAGAGCCGGAACGCTTTTCGTACATCCAGAAAAGCCAGCACTGGGTCTCTGCCACACACCTCTGTGTTCTTGCAGGTATGTACTATATTTTTATATTATTTAGTTCTTGTAGATATTCGGACGTAGGTCAAGGAAATATTGGATTAAAAGCTGAAATTTGTACTTAGCTGACACTTTACTTTTGGAGAAAAATTCTAAATGTTGTCCAAGATTTTTGGAAAAAAGCAATAAAAAAAATCGACTGTCAAGCATGTAAGCAATCAGAACTGACATTTAAAACTTGTACAAAAAAGATTTCTTTTTGTGGTTGGAGCATGTATTCTGATATAGAGATGAACACCTTGTTAACAAAATAACTTTTAAAACTCCAGAAAAAAAAAAAAGACCAAAAACAAGGTGGATAAAGTGAAAAAGTGGTTAAAGGCTTAAGTGGCAACGGATGAAAGATTATAGCTTTGTATACATTAAGATGGCATAAGCTGATTGAGACAATCTTGGCTGGCAACCGGCTGTAGTTTTTTCTTGCTAATAGTGTTTGCTAATGTTGCTTTTAATAAATATTAATATCAGTAAGAGTTTCTTTTTGTTTTCATAGTCATATCATGTTTATGTTGATTTTCTATAAACTCTTTTTGATGCAATTGAGATTAGAAATTTATGACTTAGTTTTTCGAGAACTGATCATATAGCTAAGCATTTACTGTAATTAACATCTTAAGGACAAAACTGGTTCTTAAGTTACCACCACTGCTAATATGAATCATATTTGTTCCAATCAGTTATGTTTCAATAAAGCAGCTGATTCAATGGCTAATTTATAAAGCTGGGTATTGTTCTGTTTCTTTATGATTTGATTCATTAAAGTGGCGTCCATTGTAGTAGCAATTGCATTTGAAGCTACTGCTTTTTTACTAAATAAATGATTTTTAAAAGAAGTTAAAGAAGTTTTATTTCTTGCTAAATTACTATTGATGCATATGCTGTACATCAAGTGTTTGTAAACACCTTTTGTTAATTCAGTTTGAATTGTATAGTGTTTTCACATTTTGCATTTGTAATGTTTCCTTATTTTACTTCTATTACCATCTTTTTTTATACATGTGATGTTTGTTAATTTTGGTTTGATTTTCTATATGGTGTTTGAACTTAAAAGAAATGAATTTTTTTTAATCTTCATCTTTTAAACTTCTCAGCATTTAGTATTAGACTGCATGCGGATAAGATCTGATCTGTTCTCATGAAAGTTAATAGATACTTTTTGCGATCATGTATTTTCAAAAGCCTTTTTTAAAACATGTTAAACAATTTTTATTGGAAGGAAGGAAATTATTGAAAACTTTGATTTATGGCAAACTGATTTTGTGAGGTGCTTTTATGTGAAATATTTTCAATATAAAAGCGTAAATTGTCTTGTACAAAAAATCTAAGAATTTTTTTTGGTAATTTTTCATTTTTTTAAATTCTGATTTTGTAGTTTTTAAATATTTTTTCTGAAATTATTTATTTTCTTCTAGGATAAACCTACTTCTGAAACTGATGCTTCTTGCAGTCATAGAAAGAAACTGAGAACAGTAAAAAGTGCAGAATCTCTTGTTCATTGTGTCAAAGAATCCATTCAAAGTACCAACAAAGAAGATATTTGTGGTGAGTGTAATCCAACACTTTTAAATATGACCTGGTGATGAAACTAATTGTAAGACTGCAAATCCTTCTTAAATTTCATTTAATATTTCAGCTCCGGATATCAGGGATATCCATATGATAGTTTGCAAGAGAGGCCAACGAACACCTCGGGCAATTTTTAATATTTTGCTGAGCTGACCCTGGTTTCAGTATGTCATTTTAGGCACAAAAGACACAATCACCGACTATCTTTTTTTAGGGATAAAGGGTGTAACCCTGCCCGAGAAAGTGATCAGAATGGAAACCCTAAACACCCTGTTGGGTTCTCCCCAAAAAATTTTAAATATCGAAATTTTTAAAGCACAATTTTATGTTACATTTTGAGATGGCAGGAGATGAAGTAAAGGGCTCTGACTGGACATTTTCTGAAGTTATTGGGCCTGAAAATGCATTTTTTGCCAGTTTTTGATGATGTTGGAAGAAGATAGAGGATTCAGGTGTCTAAAATATTTTTGACAATCAGGCTTTAAAAATGCTATTTCGAACAAGCTTTGAATATGGGAAAGAGATTTAGCTTTAGTAACTCAAAACACATGTTTCTATAGTTACTTTTGACATCACTAGACAAGGCCGTGGGAGTGGAGGAATAAAGGACAAAATAAAGAATTTTTTTTTGATATTTGTCTTATGGTATTATATTGTACCCACCTTTCTTATGATTTCTTCTGATGAATACTCCATCCGCTCCTTTCAAACATTAGTGTCACTACCAAACATTCAATCAGGACTTGCATTTCAGTGCTTAAATATACAAAAAATTTAAGGTATATAATTTTTTATAAAGCTGCACGACTTTGTAACTCAAATGGCACGGTTATAACTTACAATGTATTGAATTTTTGATGATGGATTAAAATTTATTCATGAAGTATTTTTTAATTACATGGTCAAATTGACAAAAAATAAATCTAACTTTGATTTATTTGTGTCTTGTGACTTATTCTTGGAGACTTTATTGTACATAAAATCATTTCTTTCATTTTTAGGTGCCAGTAGTCGGAAATCTTCCCCTCAAGTGTCCCTAGATTCTTCTAACTCTCTAGAAGTGACTTCTCCTGTGTCGAAATCTCCTGGTCTACAAAAGCACACAAGGTCTAGTTCTCATGAATCCTATTTTGAAAGTAACAGCATGGACATAATATCTGATCCATCTTTTGAAGAAGATGACCATGACCTGTTTTATTATGTCAGTGAGCAGATAAGAATGTTGCAAGACTCGGATCCTCTGCAACTAAAAACAGATTGTTTTATTTCTAATCAGCATCAAGCAATGGCAAGCAGTCCAGAAAAATCGGAAGCGCCCCAAACTGAATCGGAAAAATGTAACCGAAAGCAAAAACTTGACATTTCTGAAGATTTTGCTCAAGCCAAAATGCAAAAGCTTAATAGTTGTGGAATTTTATCGGAAGATTCTAAAGAGGATATATTGTTAAAAGAAGGTAAAACATATATTCCTGAAAATGACATGGAGGAATCAAGCGAAGGAGTAATCTCAAATTCACCATCTGAAACTCATCCTTTAGAAGAACTGTCCATTGATCCCATGGTATTGTATGATGCCATTATCAACAAACGAACATCTGTCATTTCATCTTCAGACAACGAAAATGATACTGACAACAAAACTATAGTAGAGCGTTATGGCAATGCCGAAACTGTTCTTGTGGAAGTTCATGCTACCCAAGACAGTTCTTCAGAAGAAGAGCAGTTTATTGTAGATCCTTTGGTTCCGTGCCATGTGGAAGTTCTGGGATCGCTAAGTGATGTGAAAGCTGCTGAACTTGCAGAGTCCTTATGCAGCTCAACTGTACAAAACTTGGGTCTTGAGTACGATGACACTGACAGTGTGTTCGAATCTCAATCTGTATTCGAGAATTTTGACCAAGATTCATCTCAGAATGATTCTGGTAATGAAAATTCAGCCACTTGTAGCTCGATGGGCAAACCACTTGCTCCTTTTGAGATTAAAGATGAGTCAGACATTGAACTTTCACCATCAGCAATCGATGCAATGAGCTATTATTGTTTAAATCCTCAAATTAAAGAAATGGATGATGTTGAAAGCGAGAGAGAAGCTGTTACTACTGTCGCACATAGTGAGTGCGAAAGTATTTTAAACGATACAGAAATTCCGCCAAATGTTGATCTCAGGAAAAGATCTGATGCAAATTTAGGAACTGCAAAGCTACTAAAAAATAAATTGAACTTAAAATTTGATATTGAGCTTACTGATTCTTCAAATAAATCTGATGATTCATCATTTACTATTAATGCTCCCCCGTCTCCGGTTTATCCATCGAAAAGTTTCCCAACTGTAGACTTCCAATCTCTGAAAACAAAAATTGAGACCATACCTTTACATAAAAAGAAACAAATTTATAATATTCCATCTCCCTCTTCACCCGTAGAAGAAGTGCGGAAAAAATTTGAGATGCAGGCCTCCTCCAGTTCTAGAAAAGTGCAGAATCTCCCCAATCAGATCTTAAAGGCAGAAGTAATCGAAATTTTGTTGCAAAGCAGAAACTACAAGAGGTTCCTCCAGCTACAAATGTTCATGTGGAAGTTGAACGGAGACGATCTGAAAACTTATTTTCCCAAAAATGTGATGCACCGATACTGAATAAAAGGCACTCTGAGCCCGTGGAGAAGCCGAATGAAACCAAACTTACCACCAAACAAGTGTGTTCGAAGCCAGAAAACGAAAGCTCTCCTATGAAAAGTTCCTCTGAAAAACAAAACAAGTCCAAAGTTCAGCAGCCAAGTTTATTTGCTCAGCTTAAAATTAGAAAGATCCAGCTATTGCAAGCTGAAGTAAAAACAACTCCAGTTGATCCTTGGTCTGATCCCATTCTTGATATGCAGGAGGATTACCACCCTTTAGTTACATACTCTCAGATTGAAAAGGCAGAGTGTGATTCTGCTTCAAATGAAAGAACTGAATCGAAAGATGTGGAAGATCATGAAGATAGTGCTCATTTAGAAGAAACTGTAATAGCAGATAAGGGACCTGTTACCGAGCATAAGCCGGTAGTAGCTGACTCATCGTGCGATACCACGAAAGTGGAACAGAATACTAGCCAGTGCATAGCTGAAACTCAGAAAGAAAGTGATACTCCTGTAAATATTGTAGATAGCCAGCACACTACTGTAAAGCCTTGTGATACTGATACAGAAAGTGAAGCCGTGAAAAGGGAACGGATCAATCGAATCAAAGAAGAGCGAAGAGCACAACTTCGAGAGAAGTTAAAGCCAGAAAGTTTTCGAATGGAAGCAGAAGAAAAAGAGAAAGTTCAAACTAAATTCAGGTTACGTAAAGACTTTTCAAAATCTAGTGGCTCTGTTGAAGCTCAAGATGATATCACGAAAAGCGACAAAGCTGTCGAAACAGACAATGCAGACATTAAGGAAACGGGCACTAACTGTGATTTAAGCTCCTCTTCTGAATTGTTGACTTGTCGATCTTCAGATAAAAAACTTGAGCTAGGTAAACCAAATGAAGGTAAGTTGCATAGAGGGATATCGAAGCAGAAATCTTCTGATGACTTCATCCTCCAACAGAATAAATCAAACGCAGGGAAAAAATCTGCGCGTGCTTATGAGGACAGTCGCAAGTGGCTATCCATGCCTCCAACGGACATAAGGGACAGGGTTGCAATGTTCGAACGTTCCAAAGATACCAAGGAACTCTGTCGGCTGGGACCAAATGGCAAGTTTCCACAAAAACAGAGCCCATCTGCGCTAACATCATCATTTGTGAGATGAATTTTTTAAGTTTGTAACTATAGTTGACTTTCTTTTAATGAATCAGTAGCTGAAGGCGTGACAGCTTCGTTATAGATATCGTGCTGCAATCCTTTGTCATTTATTAGGTTGGAAGGGAAACATTGCAAATGCTCTGTTGTTGTTTTTGAATTTCAATGTTGAGTGAGACTGCAATTAATGTATTTATTTTATCTGTTGCTGTTGATATTTTAGAAAACAGAAAATTTTTAAAACTTTTAAACAGTTTTTCATGATCATCTACCATTCTTTTTTTTTTCTTCTTTTTGTCGTGCTTTTTACAAAATGTTTAGTTATAAATGGTAAGAAATTTGAAAAAGGAATTCTTTTCATCTTCCCAAAAGGGAACTTGTTTTAAGTATTAATAAATATTGAAATTCAATGTGTTTAGAACCTAGAGCAATTATGTTTAAGTATTGTTTTTATAATTAAATTTTTAATCATTCCTTTATTCATTTTTTAAATTTTTTTCTGAAAATAAAAAGTTGAAAAGCAGACAAGAAACAGAGAAATTTTATTTATTAGCTTATTAGAAGTTTTGGGGAAATATTTTGTCAGAGTACTCACTGAATTTAACTTGTTTCAAGTATCACCAAAAAAAAAAACAGTAATTGTTAGCACTGGATCAACATGAAGTTTTTTCTCCCCTTGAGTCGAGTGTTTAAGTTTGTTGATCAAAGTTTCTCTAGCTCGTCATATGGAAAAAAAATTCAAATCTTCATTGCACTTTCATTCCAAAAGCATCTTCTGAAAGACAGAATGATAACAGATTTCAGCACCATTAGCGTCAAACGAAGTTGTCTTGAATTAGCTACCTCATTTTTAAAGTTTGTATATATAACTTTTTGATACGTTTAAGCTATCATTTACAGATATAAAAGACCACTTTCATGCCCGGAGCCCAAGAGTAAAGGAACACCCTTGGGTGTGATGTGTGGTTTTGATTGTTACTGTGATACTATTACAAAATGTTTTGAAGTATAAATGCCATGTGTCTCTCTTTCACGTTGTGCCTGCATGAGTGTTATATGCCTATCCAAATGTACAGTATTACATAGCTGTTGACTGCATTTCAATTATATTGGAGCACAGCAGCTTTTTTATTGTGAGTTGCAAGCAGTATACTAGATTGCACGGATTTTCTTTGACGAAAATGTGAGCTTATAAACTATTCTTGTAATATTCTAAAAATTTGTATTGTAAGTAAAATTACTGTAACATTTTTTGTTAAATGCTTTATTATAAGTGCAAACAATGTAGAAAAATTGAGGTGTCACAAGTTACGTGACTTACATAAACATTCAATGTTTCTAATGTTAGAAGTTCTGATATATGCTTTATCATTTTTTTTTTTTTTTGCTTTTTTTTAAGGGTCATTTCTCTGAAATTTAGGAGTTCATCTCTCTTGAGTGTAGGTCATTTTAGTTGCAAAAACGCCAGCAGGTTGACCGAATATAATAAGGAATTAAGAAAAAGAAACCAGCTCTATTCGAAAGACGGCTACAATTTCACATTATAAAGCTTTTATGAAGTGTGCAAGGATTCATAGTATTATTTCAAGAAGTTTGTGGGGATGTGACCACCCATCACTGTTTTTCTCGAAAGATAAAAATTCCCCTTCACAGAACATTCATTTTGACTCGGGACTAGATTGTTTCTCACTGCCATTCCGGTATTAGAAAAGTTTCAAAATTATCCCTTTCGTAAATGATATAATAACGGTACGAAAATAACTCAAATATTTAAATTAGATTATGTGTTATGCAAAAATATGTTTTTTTTTAATCCTAAAAATGTTCTTAAATTCTGTGCAATTCATCTCTAGTCCACTTTTTATATAAAATTATTCAATAATAAAGCTTCTGTCATTTGATATTACTACAGCTTTCAAAATTATAACAATACAAAATATCTATTTTTAGCTAGAAGCTTCTATTGGCCAAAATGAAACATAACCTATCCTCAAAAGATATGCAGCATCTAAAACCTGTACATTATTTAGATACTGTACATTTGGATAGCTTTCTTTGTATTGCCTCTCTTTGCAAGTCAGTTTTCAAAATGAACAAATTGTGTACATATGTGTGGTTTTATATGATCCTTGTTGCTTAAAAGTAATGCAATAACAATCGGTATGCAAGTTTTCGGATGATATCCAGATGGGTGTTTTATATATTGAGAAAGTCTTTGTTTTTAATTCCATCGCTTTATGAAATTTTCATAATTTTCATGATCATACAGATGTTTCCTAAAATATATTGAATGTAGAGTGCGTGAGATAAAGAGTGAAAATTTGACAAGAGTAAGTTGATTCACTTTATCCATTACAGTCGAACCTGCTTATCTCGAAACCCTCTATATGTCGAAATTTTTCAATTTCCCTGCTTTTACAGCATAAATTTAACGTTTTTCTAATTGTTTATCTCGAAGGATTTTTCCCAAAAACCTCGATATCTCGAATTTTGACGACTCTCATTTTTGAATTTCATCTCCAGCCACCTTTATCAATGGTATAACTTGGAGACAAAAATCATCTTCTGCACAATCATTCAAAGACTATGTTCGTACTCAAAGGTATGCATTAACTTGCTACCGATATAGTCATCACAATTAGTAAAACGTGGACTCACAACATGTCGTACAATAAAATATTCAACAATATCAATGCAAAACAATCTATTAAGTATTTGACTTTGTTCCAATTGCTCATTTTTGTAAATTTTATCTCAACCTCTGTATCTCGAAACCTCCGTATCTCGAATTTTTCTTCTGTCCCGTGAAATTCGAGATAGACAGGTTTGACTGTATAATTAGAGGGTTAGTCATGAACAAGGCATTTGTTGCATTTTATGTTAATATTTTGTGTCGATGGCAATGTTTTAAAAGCATTAAAAAAAAAAAAAAAAAACCAGACTAGGAGCATATCGTTGATATTAAAGTAAAAATCAAGTCTCTGAAATTCCTATCTTGTTTTGCTGTAGTCAGTCAAAGCTTTATGTTAATTATTTCATATTATTAGAACAGTTATAGTATTATATCAGTTTGTTAATCTGCTGTAAAAGTTTTAAATCTAAAATAATTTCTAATGGTTTCCCAGTATGACTCAAAAGTCTAAATTGGCAAGGTTTCGAAAGTATTATTTTGGTCTTGGGATATTTTCTTAAACACCAATAATAGATTTCAAACAAACAAATTATTGTGACTTAAAACGAATTACAACTATAATGTATATATTTAATATTTTGAGGTTCAATTTCAAACTATGCATTACATTAAATAAGATTTAAAATGAACACTTTTATATTTTTTGAGCATTGTGTATGTATAGTGAAAAAATTCATTAAAAATAAGAAATTATTCATCACAACAACTTGTATAACACATAAATTACAAGTGTATTTTCTGCCATGGTACAGTAAATTATGTCTTATAAAACCTCCATATTTAAACATTTTCTTGTGCCACAAATGCATACTTTTCAAAAAGCTGTTTCGAAATAGAACAAGTTAAGTCCCCCTCCCCCCTCAAACCAGTATTTTGAATTTTAATGCAATTTTAAAAGCAAGTATCATTTGAAAAGAGTAATAAACCTTTTGTGGTGCATTATGTGTAGAATTTTTTTTTTTTTTTTTTGTTAGATATTTAATGATATTAGTAAGAATGGCTGTTTGTATAAGAGTTGTGTTAAGCAGCTTTGTAATCTTGAAATGAGCATATAAGCTTAAGGTTTTACCTATTATCAATATTAGTGTGGAAGCTAAGCTATTGTATTTATATGTGTGAGTTAGTCTCTCAGATATTAGATACCTGTATGTAAATGAAAAATGTGATAGAATTGTATAGTCCAAAATAAGCAAACATTTATATCCTAAAAGGTATTAGATATCCTCTTACTAAGATGTTTAAGTTTATTTCGATTATACACATTTTAAGGCAAGATAGTTTGATGTTTCTATTATAATAGATCTTCTCTCAATTAAAGTGTTAAAAAGAAACCTTAATATATGAAACTGAAAAAGATTTAAATGTTGCCATTTTCCTATGATTTCAGCCGTTGGCTGCAGTTTCAAACTTATTTGATTCAAGGCTTGCTTTTTTGTGGCTGAAAACTATTAATTTATTAGCAAACTCCGCCTATTTTTTCTTGAAAATACCAGAACATGTGGCATTTTATTTTACTACCGAATTTGATGAAAATTATGTATGTATGTAAATAATTATGAATAAAGATGTGTTATAACCAAAATGTTTGAGCAATCCAATGTAATGAAAGCTTACTTCAGCGCTTGTATTAAATGTGCTACCACTTTGCTGAAGCTGAAAGTATTGTTAATTACGTTTTTCTCTTGTTTTTGCATGTCCATTAGAAGTTAAAATGTCGTGGATATTTGCTTGTTTGTATCTGTGGGTTGAAACGTATGGTCGTTTATAGCAGCTTCTGTTGTTCCACGTAGATTTTCATTATTTCTCTTACATGTGCATTTTTTTATATTGTTAATCCTTTGTTAAAAAAAAAGTATCATTGATATTTTTTTATTAACTGTATGCAATAATTAAATAGAAAGATATACCCAAATTTTCGATAGGCAACAAACCATTTCTTTTTAAGATGAAAACTTTCTGTAGGCAAAAGGTTCAATTTTATTTAGTGTTCAGTTTGAACAAATTCAACATTAATATATGTATTTTTAATTATTATTTTATAATTCTGTGTGCTGTGAGTTTACTATGAGTAAAATATTTTAAATGCAAAGATACCTTTCTGGAGAAAAACCAATAATTTGCTTTAAAAAAAATGTTTTGACTTTATATTTCTTGCATTGCCTTATGCAATTCTCATCAAATAAAATTGTTGTGCGTTAGCTCAAATGTATGAAGGCTTGTCATATGTTACTTATATGTTTATTTAGCATCTCAGTTTCGACATACATTACATACATTATTACATACATTATTACATACATTATTACAAATGTGCCACAAGTCTTTAAATATATTCCTGTTCAACTGTAGGCTATAGTTTATCTTAGTGTATTTAGATAAGCAGAATTGCATAGGAAATGAATCTTTCTACTTAAAACAACAATATTTTTTAATGATTTTTTGAAATTGGAATTGATTTAAAAAAAAAAAAAAAATACTACTAATTCTTAAAATAAGTAGAGAGAGGAAAAACCTTTCCTATGCATGTTTGATATGAATTTCTCATAACATATCTAAAATTTCATATGTTAAATTTGTGCCTACTTTTTTACTTAAGCATTTAATTTATAAAGTTTGTATATCAATATTTTTCAATTTTCAAAGTATACAAATATATTACAATTTTTTCTTACTATGCCTTTTTGTACTCTTTTGAGACTTTACCTGATAGAAGCATTTTTCATACATTTAGAGCATTGAATTATATTACTTGAAACAGACAGATTTGTATAGTGTCATTTGTTAGACTGTCATCTAAAAAAGAAATGCTATATTTTTAAAACTTGTTTACAAAAGTCTTTTTTTAATTAATACAATCAGATTTCGCTGCCTGGTCATTACTGGTCACATGTATAGTTTTGACAAGAGTGAAAATTATAATCCCTACCAACTATGGCCTAATTAACTTTTGAAATTAGGCGAAGCTCAATCTCATTTCAGCCCCTCCTCCCCACTTCTTAGTTAGGGGCACAACATTAAAACAAAGCTTTCTAACACCACAAATAATTATTTAAAAAAGTGTTCAAGCTGATTGAAGTTTTTTCCCACTTCCTACACGTAACATATGAAAATTTTGCTGTTCTAGATGTTTTCATTTTATTCTAAGGTTGGTTGTTGAATGGATTTTATCACTTCATAGAGATAAAAAACATTAACGAACCTGGGTTTACTCCTATGTTTGAAAATCGCTCTCGAAAGTCATATTTTATAATATTTGCCCCTGTTTATTCTTACTTTTTAAAATTAATTTCACCAATTTTTTATTCATCAGATTTCCTTAATTTTGCATTGTCTTTGAAAATGTATTCAAAAGCAGAAACTGGGGTTTTAAATCACACTTTTCAATTATTTTTGGGCCTTGTGAAAATATCGAAGGAAAGCTCAAGCTTCCTGAATGTTTTCAGTAATCAAGCCCTGTAAGCAAAAAGTTCTACTCCTCCCTTTAAAAGAGTAAGTGGCTGCAAAATTGTCAACTCCCAACTGTGAACACCTTTCTAAATAATTTTGCATTTCTTGAATACTTGAACATTTTTGGTCCTAGCAATTGAAAAATGTGTTCTTACTTAGCTAAATCTTTTAGATTTATGAAACTATATTGCAAGTCCAATATAATTTGTATAAAGAAATGTTTCAGGAAATATTTGAATTGTTCCTTTCTTGCCCAGAAAGGGTTCCTCAGTAAGTTAGTTAATGGGCAGTTGTGAACTGTTAATATTATGTGTGGATTGTTAGTGCACTAATAGCTCTTGTAACCTTGAAAATAATGAATGAGTTGTTTTGTTTCGGAAACAAACATTTAGTTAGACATGAGCCATTAAAAAAAAAAAAAAATAAAATAAAAATTTCTCCTCCTTCTAAATTTAACTCTTGTCAGTCTTTTCTGGTTTCATTTACTTTTATTATTTGTATTGGCTTTATTTCATATTCTGATGCTAGGTTCTTCGACTAATGTTAAGTCTTCAAAAGCCCCATGGACAATGTCTATAGACCTATTGATAAAAACTTTTGAGGAAGCAAGGTCGCTTTCAATTCCAACCAGCATTGAAACAAATATTTAAGATGACAGTTTATAAAATTGTGCAGCTTCAAACTGTATGCAGAATGTTTTAGGATAAAAATTATTTTATACTTTTTTCATCGAACAGGTATATCTGTATTTTTAATTACTTTTTTAAATGAATCCTACATTGTCGTCTGTAAAATATCACATTTTGTAACATTTGTTCCTTGTTTTGTAAAGTATTTTTAATGCGATTTTATATTTAGGTATTACATTTGTTTTAAAAGCATTGTGTGTTTTGAAATCCTCTTTGAGCTTGGAGACAAGTTTTCTAGCTCATAATTTTCTATGAAAGAAACATCTGCCCTGCAGATGCTAATATAGCGGTGTTCATGGGGATTTTGCCATTGGAAACGCTTTGCGTTATTTTATACTTTCCCTTCATTTTTGTCCGACATGCTCAAATTGTTCATTGTTGTGCCTTAAACGCATTTTGTTTGAAATGTAGCAAAATTTTTACGAAGTATTGAAGCCCTGAAAATGTTTATAACTGTTTTTCTGTGTGTCGTGAGAGGAAGAGTGTGATTCTTTGTTTACACTGCATGTCTGATTTTGTTAATGGTTTTGTAGAATATGCTCTCATATTTATGTAAATGCACAAATTGTACAGTTTTATGTTTTTATAAGTTGCTTGAAAGATTAAAAAACCTGTGGACCTTAGCTGTACTTCTTTACTTATATACATAGGCTGAAATTTTCCCAACACTCAACTTTTATACTATATTGACCAATCAATATAAGTCGAGCGGATAGCAGACAATTGACCTCTTGTTATCCGAGTTCCTTTCATTTTTAAAATTCTTTATTTGCTACGAACTTTCTTAATATTCATAATGTTCAGTCTATATTCTACATCAAGAGAGATGTAACATTTCACAACTTATAACTTGCGCATAATGTGCTTTGCTCCATTGCAACACATTATAGAACTTATGAAATTATAGAAAAACATATTTATTCCAAAAAACATTACATTTATTTTTCATCGATATTTGTATTGTGTACTATTGCGACAGCAAAAGTAAATATTGTCAACCAAAAATAGGTGCTGAAAGATTGATACAGTATTATATATAATAGAGAGAGAGAGAGAGATAGAAAAATGTTGATGTTACACTTAGCTCATATCGAAGAAACCCATAAAAATATGCTAAAAATGTTAAGTATTCAACATTAAAAAGCCAAATGGGCGTGATTTGTCATTTAAATTTGACAAATAGGTTTTAAACGTTAAAAAATGAATAAAATCGTGGAAGGCTCCTGTTGGAAACGGAGAACAGTTGTATAACTAAGAAGGGGGGGGGGGGGAGTTTTGACAAAACAAGTTAGTGATGAATGATTCCACATTAACTGATTCTACAGTTTCTTGTTTTAATCATGTGAAAATATTTATTTTTTTAATTAAAAAAAACAAATATAGTACATGCCCGTTGTGTAGATGCAGGCTTTGAACTAACCGGTTGATCTCATTGAATGAAACATAATAAAATAACACAGAGTTGAACTTCTCATTAATTTTTCTACATTTTGCACCATTTTATGCACGAATTTTACATTGATTCCTAATGAATGTAGAAGAAAATTCTTGACGCCATAAAAACTACTTCTGCCTTGTCCTAACTATTGCTATGGATTATACAGGCTAGAAACAAAACGCTACCGAATTCGTACAGTGCTTACAAAGTACTTAATTTTTGTTTATTTTTTTAAAGGCCCTTAGGCCTTAATGGTGTTTTATATAAACCAGAAATGCAAAATACTTGTTTTTTTTTTTATATTTATTTAAAGACTTTGGACGTGGGACTAACTTTTGGTCAAGTTATGGGAAAAGGAACGGGTACCCGTTCCTTCTTCCATAACTTGGCCAAAAGTAACATAAAATTAGTTTTTGAGGCAATAATTTCAAAGCATTTCTAGTAAGAAACCTCCATCTAATATCAAGGTCCTCTAAGAGAACATCTAAAACAGCGTTTTCAAGACTATAATTTCCAAAATTTTCGGGAAGAGCCCTCAAAGAGATGGGGGAGTTGAAGTTTTTTTTTAAAGTGCCATCCCCCCCCCCCCTTAAAAATATTCTCTCGTTTGGGCCGCTGCTTAAAATGTCTTCAAATACCATTTAAAAATATTTATTTAGAAAGGAGAGTCTGAATTTGAGCCTGAATTTCTCGCCTATTCCTCTGACATTACCGAAGATTGTTTAGAATTGCATTTTAAAAATTCAACGATGAAAAATGTCAAGAAGAGCGCTCCACCCTGCCATCCTCTAAATTATTATTCTAAGCTTGGTCCCATTAGCCCTCTCCAAAATTTAAACATATATACCCCACTATTTGCCTGCCACTAGTACAACTTAGTTCTTGGAAATATAATCAAAAATGCAACATGCTTTTTCGGATATATGAAACGGTTATATAAGTAGTCTTTTCATCATCAACGAAAGGGTTAGGAAGGTGCATAAAATAGAAAGAAAGGTTAGTCTGTAATGGCTTGTTTTGGCAAGCTATCGATTTATTATTATTTTTTTTTCTTGTAAAAAAATAGCGAAACAAAAAGTTTTTATTTTAAAAAGAGTTATATTCATTTGAGCCTCAAACTAAATGTAATCATTTTGCAAAGGGGGCCCCGTCAGAGTTCTCCAATCGGGCCCCGCATTTGCTAAGGCCGGCCCTGAACACGAGGGTTAAGAAAAGAATTCAATCAGAACTGTAAGGGCCCTGCTCCACATCAAAAAACACGAGCGTAAAGCAGAAACGTAAAATGGATTAAATGGTATTTCTATAGAAAGTACCTGGATTTTCGGTTTCGGTCGCGTTTTCCGCTGATGTGGAGCAGGGCCCTACCCAGACCTGAGTTTCGGGGTGGGTTTTACCATACATATTTCTCGAGAAATCTATAGTCAATAAAATTTGATTTCATGTTCTATATTCTGTTGATTTTCGATATAATAGATTTTAAAAGGGTATTATCATGAAAAGTGTAAAAAAAAATGACTCATCTTTTTAATGAAGAAAAAAAAAAAAATGGATAAATAAGTTTACTCATATACGCGAATTCGAAGGAGTACTTTCAAATTTTCTATCTCAAAACACTGATAAGATGTGTTAAGTATAGAGTTTGGTACTTACAAATTTGAAGAATTTTGGAGTTTTTTTTTAGTGGTATTATACAAATTTGAAGGGAAAGGTGTATTGTTAAGATATGCTTGCAATAACTACAATAAAAATAAGTACTGCAGAAAGAACAATTTGTAAAATTATTCAAAAATGATAATTTCTTTTTTCAAGCAGTTTCAAAATAAATAAGAAAATTAAAATCAAATAGCGATAATAATTTGTTCAGTGAGAAACTGTAAAAAGCATTTGTGTAATAGTTTTGGAATCTAAACTATCTAAACGTAGCAGCATTTGTTCACTTTTTTAGATTGCGCTCACACCCCAATGTACTCCCAAAATTGTTAACAAATTATTCAATGATGCTGGATCGCTCATTTATTAGACATAATTAACTAATAGAATATCATCGACTAACACAATTCCCTAGGAATATTATTTTCATCCCATGAAAATTGTTGCAATACTTTTTTATGAAAAATGTTTAAACTATTGACCTACATGCGACCTTTTTTTTGCGCTGTGGAAGTTGCCTGCATGGAAGTTGCTACGACATGAGCCAAAACTCTTACCAGGAACAGTTGAACTCCTATTTTCTTTTTGTATATGGAATGCAGAAGGTTCAAACTTTACAAAATAATTGTTAAATTTGTGGTAAGTTGTTGCCGTAAGGACAGTGAAGGCTCTCAAAACAAGGCATTTTTGACGTTTCTCAGCATTTTTGAGGTTTAAAAACAGCTTGTACATTTCAGTTGGCACGGCAAAAGTAGTGTCGTTTGAAAGACCAGTGTAAGAACTTTAAAATAATGTATAAATAACCGAGGAAAGTTCAACGTGCTTTTAGTTGCGTAAGGCCGAAATATGAAAAATGTCATATTTTACCGATATTTAAACGGTCGTAACTTCCTCTGCCAACAACATATTGAATTTTTTTTTTTGCCAATGTCATACTCTATTTTTTGTCTTAACAGAACAGTTGAGTCCTTTGAGGCGAAATGCTGAAAATTTTTTTACAAAAAATGCACAGGCAAAAATACATTTTTAAAATTTATCTTTCATTTTTTACAAAATACATAGAAAAAAGCTTTTTTTTTTGCAGCGAATTATGAATTTTAAGCCTCGTGTGGGGTACCTTAATATTATTTAATTTGGATAAATGATTTTATGGGACATGTGGGGATATAGGGGAAGCGTTTTATCAACATGAAATTTTGAATTTCCGAAAAAAGTTTTTTTCAATTTGGCCTAGTGAAAAAGATCTAGTTTGCACTTTCGGATGCAAGTCGGCATGGGTTACCATTGTTCAAAATCGCATAAAACTTTTTTTTACAATTGTTTTATGTAAAAGGAAAAAAATAAGAGGGTATGCGTTAAAAAATTCCGACTTACGGTTTTTATGGGACACCCTAATATATATATATATATATATATATATATATATGTGTGTGTGTGTGTGTGTGTGTGTGTATGTATGTATGTGTGTGTGTGTGTGTGTGTGTGTGTGTGTGTGTGTGTGTTATCCCGAAGTACTAGAAGGGACAAAGAAAAATATTCTACATAATCAAAGAAGTTCCAGATATTAAAAATTTAAAATTTTTCCCTTTATAAGACACTTGTTGTGATTATTAGGAAAACATTTCCCCAAATGCAATCGATGAAAGAATATGGGTAATGTAAGTTACATTACCCATATTCTTACATCTTGATGATCATATGGTATTTGCATTGATTTCGAAAGTTTTTGTGTAACATTACGCTGAGAAAATCTTCTACGGGCACAACACTTCCCAAGAAAAGAAATCAAAAGTGTAAAAATATAAACTTTATTACAAAAAGTAGCATACGTGAAGAAGCATTCATGTGGCAGGTTATTTAGGAAAAAACATCAAGCATTTATAGAAATACAAATGCGACGACCAGCAACAGGCTCTGGCAGGGCCGGATTAACGTCCATTTACGCCCGAGGCCAAACTTAAAAACTGCGCCCTACCTCACGCATCCGAACTCAATCGAAATCGTATCCCCTCATTACCATTTGATAAAATTAAAGATGAGTTTCCTTTTTTCGTTTTGCTTTCCTTTAATGCACAAAAAAGGAAGGTCCTTATGTGATCTCTGTGAAATTTTTCATAATTGAAGATTTCAAAATTTAATTTTAAGGCATTTATCGGAAAGTAATGAGATAACTCGCCCTGGGGCAATTTTACGGGTATTTTTAAAGAACTGATATTTTTTAAGCAAAAATTCAGGTATTTTGTTATATTCGAAGCAAAGAATACGTCAAACAAGCGATCTTTTCTCCAGGATAATTGTATTTTTTAAGCTGTATTTAATGGTATCATTGAATTTTTGAAATACATTTTGGATGATTTTTAAAAATGTGTTGAAAGTATGGTAACTGACTGACATTTTAAAAAGTATCATGTCAGCCAATTACCTTTTTTACTTCCTTTTACGTAGTAAAGGAAGTATTGTGATCGCGAAAAAAAATATCACTCAAATTTGGGTCTAAATTTTGATTTTGCTCACCCCTGAATGAATGTTGAGTCGTTTTTTCGACCTGTCAGCACGTGCATATGTACCTGCCAACATATAACCAGCCGAAAAATCATTTTCAACCACCCTCGAGTTAATTACGACGAGTTTTCTCGTGACGTCTGTATGTGCGTATGTGCGTATGTGGGTCGCATAACTCAAAAACTAAATGCCATAGAAGCTTCTAGCTTGGTATGTAGGCTCTGAGGATGGTCTAGTTTTGCACCTCCCCTTGTGGTTGCATTTGAATGTTCCCAAGGGGGTGTTTTACCCCTTTTTGAGGGTAAATCAGTGTTAATCTCAATGTAGACTGAAATGATATAAATTGGCGCGACCACTTGGTGATGTATCGTCAAGCTTTTGGTCGCCAAGTGTTTGACGCCAAATCGGTGACGTATCACCAAGTTGGCTACAAATTTGGCAAAAAACATTTTTTGAATTTGGGTTCAATTTGGAGATATTTTGCGAAAAATCCACTGAATGATATTGAAATCGGCGATGTTTAGAAAATTAATCATTGTAAAATATTTTTTTTGCATTGTTTCGTGGCAAACTAGGGGTGTAGATGTTGAATTGTTATCTTATTGCTTACTCCAAGCACTAAGGCATCTACTAAGAAATTTACACGTAAAAGGAAGTAGTGTGGGGTCCATACCAGATTTTTTATGATTAAGTTGGGGGAGGGGGGATAAGAAAAAAAGGATTTGAGACCATTGGGCTCAAGAATTTCTTTTTTCTGTTAAAAATGAGAGTAGTTTAATTAAAACAGCGTAAAGGGCGAGTCTTGCAATGTTTAAAAAATTGGTGTACAGATAGGAAAATTTTTTCTCGAGGAAAATTTTTAAAATTGAGACCCTAAACACGAGGTATTAGACGATTTTTAATGAGGTGGGGAAAGGCCTGAAGTCACTTCCCAAAAAAGTTTTCGATCCTGCTGACTAAAAACGGAATTTTAAATAATATTTTATGATATAGAAGTGAGGCGTTTGAGAGCTTTCCATAGAAAAAGTTTCGAAATTGAAGCTCTAAATATGCATTTATAGGAACTCAAATGCATCTGACAGGGCTGGCGCTGAGTGAAAAGATGAGGATTGGGGACTCAACTACGAAAATTTTCAAAATTTTAGACCATCTTCAAGATGTTGGGAGAATAAGGGGGGGGGGGTCTTCTATTTAAAACATATTTCGAGGCATATCCTGTATTTTTTTTCCACTTGGCTTAGATCTTCGTGATGATATTTTGAAGGAAAAAAAAACAATTTATATACACTGGCGGAAAAAAAAATCCCAACACCAAGAAAGACTTGTGTTAGATAAACGAAATTTGGTAGGCGTGTTTATACAACTGAAAGATGACATCGATTGAAATTTCGTGTTCCGCGCATAAGTGTGGCGCAGCTGGCGTCACTCAGAACATGCAAATAAGGCTTGTTTTAAAAGCGTGTTGTGAAGCTCGTGTGTATTATTTTTTCGTGAAATTGGACGAATTGCGTTCATGTTAGCCAGGAATACCTTTTAAGAAGACGAAGAAGCATAGGCGGACTTAGGCTGTTCATTCTGGGGGTGCAGAATACCGGGGCCTGGGAGGGTGGGGGAGGTGGTATTCCACAGGTCAAACAAGGCTCCGGGGCATTCTTTCAGAAAATAATCTTTTTTTTTTTTTTTTTTTTGGAGTTTAATCATCATTGTGGTTGTTTCGAAGTGAAAGAAACTAACAATGTACCAATGAATACCCAACTGCAGTGAATACGATTTTTCCATAATACGGCACTGAATAATATTTGTGGCTTGGTTCTAAAAGGGTCAATGTCAATTTTTTCACATTCTGTGTTATTTACATCAAAAGTTTCCAATTTAGTAAAACTCTAATTCTACAAAGGCTAATGTCTATATAATATATAATAATATATATTATATAAATTATTATATATATTATAAATTTATATAATATATAATATAATATATAAAAAATTTCATATGATAAAATAATGTTTCTTTACACTAAGAATAAACAAATACCAAAAAATAATAATGGGAATCTTAGTAATATAACAAAGTTATAGTACCGTAAAATGGGGTGTATAGGAACAGCGGGGTCAATCGGAACAAAACTTCCAGGCCGTACAAAGAAATTCTTCATAAATATACTATTGGGTATTTTTCGACGTTAATTTTTTTTTTAGAAAGGTAAGATCATAGGAAGTAGGAAAAAATTACTTTAGTCAATCTGGCAACGCTACTGGCTTCTAAGGAGGGCTGCACGTGGAATGCTAGAAAACATCACATTTTCATAGACTGCAAAACTTCATATGCAAGAACAAACCTTCTTATATTTTAAACCTAAGAGTGGTATGTTTCAATTATACATGTATCTGAACAACAGAATGCCACATTAGAATTTACATTTTTTATAAATTGTGTCATAAAAATGAAGAATTCTGAAAAATGCCATTGGAAAAAAAATTGCGGGGTGAATCGGAACACTTTGTTCTGTTGTTCCAATTCAAACTTATTTGAAGGAAACTGTTTGAAAAATCAAGATTCTAACCCCAATTCCTCTAATCAAGACAAGGACAAGGATTTATTACTGTTTATCCCTTCTCGTGAGCAACTAGATCTTAGAATGACAGAAAGTTGCAGATTTCATAAGATTTTTTCTCCAGGAGACTTCTTTTTATTTAAAATACGAGAAGAAAAGTCATATAGACTTTAGATAGCAAAAGGCAAGCACACAGACAGTGATGAATAAGCGAAAAAATCTTTCAGGACAATCTCCGAAACCCAGAGATTTTAAGAAACTAAAGAAAAGGTAGAGATCATCCCAGAAGATGCTATAAAAAAACTTAAGCCAAGTCACAATTGCTAGTTTTAAGGACAAGTACATATTTGTGGACGACATGAGTGACTTCCATTCGTGTTAAATCTTTGTATTTCAATCCAAAAGCATTTCTTAAAATTACTTTTCATTTTTCATAAGTTCAAAATTATTTTGAATTTTGACAAATTATGAACGTTTACTGGTATTGAAATTATACTTTTATTTGACAGTAATTATCTGTTCTTGTTCTCCCTCATCAATATTACTCATGTTTGTGAGACCTATTACAGGTTTCATGGAAAAAAAATACAAATTTTAACATGTGTTCCGATTGACCCCTATCAGCGGGGTGATTCGGAACACCCATAATTTCCTATATATTTTAATAATAACTGTTCAAAATGTTTTGTGTTTGCTTGGAATATCAAAAGTAAAGCAAGACCGAAGTTTTTACCCAGAAAATCAAATTGAAAAAAAAAAAATTTAACTGCTTTTTTTACAATCAAAGCTGAAAAGTGTTCCGATTCACCCCATTTTACGGTATTCTAAAAAATCTCAAATATCTTTCATCGCCTTTTTCTCGAAACTAACATTTTTGACTTAGGCCCTTTTAGAACCAAGCCACAGATATATAATTATTTGATTTATGTAATGATTTATTTGCTATTATTATTTCCTTTTTTTAAAATAGATAAAAATATTGTTATTTTTAATATGATGTTGATATTATTGTAGCGACATTTGCTCGAAAAAAGGTACGAAAATAGGAATTTATTAACATGACTCGTCAAAAATGAATTTAAGGAACATAAACTATTACAAAGCTCAAAATACAAATATAACTCTTTAAACGATACTAGTAGATAGTAAATAATAGAGTGAAGTTATTGCAATAAAAATAAATACATCAGAAACATTTTTAAAGAACTTCAAAAGTAGTTCAATAGTGATAGTAACAAGCTGAGACTCACTTTCATCGAATCCGGAAGTAATTGGTGGAAAGCTGGAAATTTTTTTATAATACTTTCCTCCAAAACTTTTTTCAAAATTGAAATTATTTATGCTACCTTTGATGACGTTGGAGGATCAAGACTCCTCTGGGAAACTTACTGAAATTTAAATTCTAAACACGCAATTTCAGGCTATATTTAGTGACGTTAAAGGAATTGAGAAGACTCGGGGCATCTCTCCTGAAATATTTAGACACTGAAGCACAACTCATGATAGAGTAAAAGAAAGGAAGATGAGTTTTTTTTTTTCTTTTTAAACTGAAGTCTCATTTAAATTATCTTTGGGAAGTAAAAGTTCTAAGACCCTCCCCTGAAAGATTTTCGATATATAGATGCGCAATTTCGCGTTCTCTTTGGAGACGTTAAGACACAAAAAGTGGTTAGGGATCTCCCTAATCTTATCTTTAATACCGTCAAGAGAAGAGGCAGAATTCGGGCGCTGTGCCCCGAAATTTTGCGGCATTGAAAGCTTCAAGAATGCAATTTTAAGCTCTATTTTTTTTAAACTGAAGGTTCAAAATTTTACTTTTAGCAGAGGTGCCCATTACCCCCCAAGAGCAAAAACTTATCATCCAAGAATTCCACGAAGATCCCTCTAAAAACGAGAGCCACACGTGAAAGAAGAGGA
Source organism: Uloborus plumipes (assembly GCA_038373865.1). Taxonomy (NCBI): domain Eukaryota; kingdom Metazoa; phylum Arthropoda; class Arachnida; order Araneae; family Uloboridae; genus Uloborus; species Uloborus plumipes. The sequence continues at coordinate 28,294 of JAXGGA010002310.1, forward strand.
AAACAAAAACTTTTAAAAACGCCCCTTAAAAATAATTCAATAGCGTCGCTTACGCTATGATTCTTGGTAGGAACAACTGCGTTTAGGCTTTGTCTAACAACATTTAGGATAATAAAAGGATTTAGGGACTCTTCCGGAAATTTTTGGGCATAGAGACTGATTCGGAAGCTTTCTCTCTTTTCTAAAAACACATTTTAGAGCTAAAGACTATAGAAAAGTTAGGAGGATATCAACTACCGTTAACTGTTTGAATTTTAAGTCTCTAAAATGCCATTTGAGGCAATATCTGACCAAGGTTTGAAGAAGAAGCAGGAAAAGAACTCTCTTCCGAAAATTTTTGGATATTGAAGTCTTGAAACTGCAATGAAATTACACGTTGTAACAGCGAAATTTTAAGATACCTTTGGACTCTTTAAGGGGGTCATGAGCCTTCTTTGAATTCGTGCTTGGTGGATACACGGGCCTCGACTTCCTACCCTAAACCCGCCACTGAGAGGCTGGTAAAGAGATTGAAAATTACGTGCCCCTTCTAGCTCGGCCGGCTTGGACTTCTACCTCTTTTCGATTTTTTTTTCTTTTGTTCAGCTGAAACGAAAGCTTGAAAATTATTTGTGAAAAAACTAAAACCGAAAATGATTGCACTTTATTTTAAATTTCTTGCTGGGAGGAATGATTACACTTTATTTTAAATTTATTGAGTGTAGCATTATTTTAAAGACTCTTTTTTCCTGACTGACTAGAAAAAAAGGGGTAATGAGAAGAAAGAGAGAAACGTAATTTGCTGACTAATAATCTACATTTTGAATATTTTTTATTTAAAGATTTCTATTCAAAATGATTAGGATTTTTTCTGTGCGTTTTCTAATTGAAATATCTTCATTTTCCCAAGACACGTTCTTTTTTCTCTCGAGTAAATCTCAAGGGCTCCGACCCTCTTGGGTTGCACCACTGCCTGGTGCCATCTAACGAATTATTATTAGCAATAATTATTTATTTATTATGTATTTCAAGCTAAAAGAAGGAAAAAAAATTAAGAGTGAACTTAAACCGAATAATAATAACTACCTTTATTTAAAAAAAAAAATTCGAATTTTTTTCGGAGGGGGGGGGGGGGTATAGGAAGGAAAAACATTTAGATACACATTTGAAAACAATGTTAATAGAGAGTGAGCTTTTTTTCTTAAGGTTTTTTTTTCTTTTTTTTTGAGCAAACACGAACCGAACACCTACTTTTGAAAAAAAAATTCTCGATTGGGGGGAGCGGGCCCTCTCGCCCCCCTTAAATATTCCTTAGGTTAGAGCTGTGAGAATAAGAATAGTACAAGCACGTGTTTAACGACGTCAGTTGAATACTTTCGGCTGTTTCCCTCGAGGCGCGTGTTAAAGAGTAGTTAATTACAGCTAACCGACTTTCGGAAGGAACACTTTTCGTGGGAAAGAGTAAAGCATTCAGAGAAAAATAGACCTCCGAAACGTGTTTTTAAAGAAAATTTTTTGCTCTACAATAATCAAGTTAATTGTGGATTTTCCCCCTAGAACCCCTCGGATAATCGAGATTGAAATAATCGTTCAGCAAGAATTTTTTATCCAGTTACGCATTTTTATTTATTTATTTCAGTAAGGGAAAAAATTTCAAACTAGCTGTTTGATGAAAAATTTTAATTTAATTTTTTTCATAAAGTCCGGCCAAAATATTGGGGGTGCAGCGCACCCCCTGGCACCCCCGTAAGTCCGCCTATGCGAAGAAGCCATTATCAACAGCTCACGGAGTTTAAACGAGGTCGTACAAATTAGCTACGCGAAGGTGGATTTTCATTTCACGATATTGCAGAAAGATTTGGGTGGGAATGTTTCCACCATGCATGATTATTGGAAGCTATGGGCAAGGAATGGTACTACCTCAAGAAGATCGAGTTCCGAGCTGCCACGTGGCACGCCTGAGAAGGAAGATCGCCGAATCTTGCGTACGGCTGTGGCGCATCGTACTGCATCTGCGGCTGACATTCGAGCTGCAGTTGGTACCGTCGTGACCCAAGGAACGGTAAGAAACTGTTTACTTCAAGGACAGCTCCGAGCCAGGCAGCCTGTAGCCGGTATTCCATTGACTGCAAACCATTGCCTTTTCCGACGGCAGTGGTGCCACGACAGAGCTCACTGGAGGTCGGAGTGGAAATCTGTTGTAATTTTTGATGAAAACAGATTCTGAATTAGTGCCAGTGGTGGCTCTATATTGGTCAGAAGGAGGCCAGGGGACCGCCTGCATACAAGCGGTCTACGGCCTACACACACGGGACTCACACCTGGAGTTATGGTCTCTGGAGCAATTTCCTACGACAGCAGGGGCATTCTTGTGGTTATCCCAAACTCACTGACTGAAAATTTGTCGTCAGTCTGTTAATTTAACCAGTAGTACATCCCTTCATGAGTAGCATTCAAGGGGGCGTTTTCCAACCGGATAACGCTCGCCCTCACATCGCTGCTGTAACGCAATGTGCTCTACAGAGTGCTGACATGTTACCATGACCTGCAAAATCACCAGGTATGTCTCCAATTGATAACGTATGGGATATCATGGGATGGCACCTCGAGCATCATCCACAGTCAGCAATGACGGTCCTAGTATTGACACAGCAAGTGCAACAAGCATGGAACTCCATACCACAAAGTGGCATTCGGCACCAGTATGACATAATGCATGCACGCTTGCAGGCTTGCCTTCAAAATTCTGGAGGTTACACCCTCTATTAAATTAACATAATTTCACATTCGCACAGCATTTTCTTGAGCTTAAATTAGCCAGTGATCTTGTACATTTAATCAATTAAACATGTTAATTAGACAATTGCATTACCCAAATTTCATTACTCTACGGCAATTTTTTCTTGGTGTTGGGATTTTTTTTTCCGCCAGTGTATATGTGTATAAATAATATGTTGGAAAATAACTGACCCATTAACTAACGTAATTATAAATAATATATACAAAGTTTGAGTGTATATAAAGTATATATAAAGTAGTTTCAGTGCAAAATAATCAATATATTCTGCAGAGGTGCCTCGACATGAGGTCATTGCTAACTCCCCAAAATTTCCTTATTCGGCAAATAATGTCTGCCAGTTTGGCAAATTTGGAAATAACAATTCAATAAATTTTTATAAGGATGTCTAATGTCTCTTTTCGTTAAATGTTGATACTTGTGCATGCTCGCATTTTATCCTGAACAAAAATTTGAAGTTTCACACACACATTCGGTAAATTAACTTCCCCCTCCCAAAAATTTTAACTTTGGGCTCCCCTATTAATTGGCAGTCCTAAATAAATATGAATTAATAAATTATTAATTTCAAAAAAAAAAAAAAAATACTGACATGATTTATAGAGAGAAAAATTATTTCATAAATAAGTTTTATATTGACTATTGTCTGTACCATGGCTTTTACCATATTTTCAAGAACTGATTGTTTAAATCAAAGGTATGGAAAAGTATCAGCTTAGACTAGAAAATGAATTACCTCAACTCAAGCTTTACGTCCCCTTGCCCTCCAATTGCTTTTTTTTTTTGCTGAATTGGTATTTTGCAATCCCTTCTAGTTGAATTTTTTTCTCCATATATTTTATAGCGCTTTGCGTTCTTGTTTTTTTTTTTTTTTTTTCTTCCTTTATTTTTTGTTTATTTATTTTTACAAAAAACTATTAATTTTTTCCTCCGATATATGCGCCCTTACGAGCTTGCGCCCCTAGGCCAATACCTAGGATGGCCTATTGGGTAATCCGGGCCTGGGCTCTGGGCCCAACTGCGATGGTCCTAGTCAAATTATAGACTCCAATGAAGATCAACGGCCCTCTTAAAGCTATCTACTCCATTGCTCCTTACCGCCTCTTCGGGTAAATTTCCAAGTTCCCACTACCCCAGCTAAAATAGTAATTTTTCCGAATTTCCAGATTCGCCTGAGATTGAAACAGCTTAAAACAATGACCCCTTGTCCTGCTTTCCGTGCAAAAATCTAACCCAGTAACACCATTCATTTAAAAAAATGTAAACAACTGAATCATGTCCCCTCTTATTCTCCTTTGCTCAAGACTATACAATTATACATGTTAATAAGCATTCTAAGTCTGGAATCATAGTCTAAATACGAAAATCCATTTATTAACCTTGTAGCCCTTCTTTGTACCCTTTCCAATAAATTAATGTCTTTCTTCATATAAGGAAACTTGAGTTGAGAATATGCATTCCTCTGACTGCTGGGCAGGTTTTGCATCGTTTGCTGGTGCTGAATATTATGTTACCAATGAGTTGTAGGGGCATTTCTGCCCATTCACCTTGTAGCGCTGATTGCAGCTCCAGAGTCATAATTGACAGAATATTACGCACTGCTAAGCGTTTAACTAGACATTTCCACGCGTGTTCGATAGAATTTTTATCTTACGACCTTGCCAGGCAGTCTATGTATTTAGAATTCTCACTTTCCGACAGCTCTTCGAGAGTAACCGTGATATATGATTGGATGTGGTCGTCCTCGAAGGAAAACTGAAGACCCATAGCACCTCTAAAAAGACGCACATAAGAATGGAGTGTGGAATCCCTTGCTATTATTTTGAGTCCTAGTTGTGATTTAATCTCCTTGAAGATGTGAAGGTCCGTAAGTTTACCCATGACCAGTAGCATGCATAGCGGCCCCGTGGTACGGGAGCGTAAGAGGTTTTAGGGCGCACGATCCAGAAAATAGCACAAAAGTTACAGGGGGAAAATATTTTTGAAATTTTAATAGGGGGTGGAGGGCGTAATTTACAAATCTTGCACATCATAGTACAGGATTCAAGTGAAACACGGACGATCGCAACTCACCAATGCAATCGCAAATTCCCAAATTTGGATTCAAGTGAATCGCTACGTGATGCGATTCTATCGTAATGGACCCTATTTATGTGACGTCATTGCGGGTATTGACCGAGCCTAGCAGACGAAATTAAGATTTTGGAACTAATCAAGATTGTGGAAACTGGATGTAAACACCCGCAAACGAAGACCGTTGCCAAACCGTGAATAAGGTTCATTTGACTTCCAGTAGCGATTGCAATTTTGGTCTATTGCGATCTTCTCGAAGCGATTGCGATGGTTTTCCACTTGAATTCGGCCGTTAGTCTATGTACGCTAATGCCCATCACGATGCCTCTTTAAGTCAGAAGTTCGCGGTTTTTAAACCGGTCGTATTTGGTCACAATGAAGGTATTATTTCGTGTTCCCTGCTCTCTCCAAATGGGTATGAATTCAAAATAGATACTAAAGCTAAATTTCCCTTTATCCGGAAAGAATATCAGACTTCTGGATTAGTTGTCCAATATTGGAGTTTCCGAGACTACATAAAACAATTTCTTCGGTGAGCAGACTTTAAGGGTACACATCGTACAGATCATATTTCAAACATACCACTAGTGTTGTCTCTTGATCGCAGTAAAACATAATGTGACTCGTTCAATAAGTCCGTTGTTTGTGTTTTACTACTTTCTCCTCTATTTGCTGCTATACTAGACAGCAACTTAACTTGACACTGAACGTCACTACGGGCGGAGCCAATAAGAGCTCACAAGCAGTCAGCGATCTCCTCTAATTCGCCAAGTAGGCTGTGACGTTTTATCTAGCTCGTTTTTCATAGGCTAACGTCACGCAAATGTCACGCTGACGTCACGATGTTGTTGTCAAGAAACTTGAAATGACGTTGTTTTGGGAAAACTTGAAATGACGTCCCTGCGTTTTACCTGCAGGACCAGGTAATGTTTAAAGGCAATATATTAGCCGTGGTTGCATGCAGACGACCACTGAGAACCATCGGACAGCAGCTCTGACAGTTAGAAGTGTTCTCCAAAGTTTAGGAAAGGATTCTATTAGCAATGCTCAACTTCGCAAACACCCTTCGTTCGACCATCCTCAATCTATCGATTGATTGGACCTTAGAAGTAAAACCCTCCAGATGTCGTCTAACAGATTCTTAGTGCTTCATTTGACACTGAAGTAGTAGCTCGCTGTTGCTTAAACTGATATACAAAGTGCCATTGTTCACTCAAAAGTTGCAGAGCTCTCACCACCAATGTTATCCCCCCCCCCCAAACTCTCCCACCATGGGTAACTTGCAAGTGTTCACATATGTTAACATACTTGACCTTAATCAGTAGTCAATGTTCTGATTGGTCTTTCAATCTACTCCGTCAATTTTTTCCGCCGATATGCTGATTTTTCAACTTCGTTCTTAAGTTTTGCATATCAGCATACAATAATGAATAACCGTACTATGCTTATTTAAATCGCATATAGTTTTATATTAATGACGTTCTACTATATGCCCCTTACTGAGATAAAACCTGTTTTTTTAAATATTGTTTTCAGCATTTTTTCTTTTTTAATTATACACAAGGAGGTTTCATGTTCTTGACACAGTTTATGCAAGGTAACAGAGATCTAGCAGATTTAGAGTTTTTGTAGAATGTTTTGTGCATCCACTGATACATTAATAGAAATGGAATGGCCCATATATAGCTTTAATTTTCCCTTTCAGACCAAATCACATGTTTTTTTTTCCGCAAGATTAAAACGAAGTGACTCACGTTGCAGTTATGCATTTCAGTTCCTTAATAGAAAAAATAATGTAAGACATTTCTAGATGGTTGCTATACATAACCATTTAAAAAATGTTCCCTCTCGTTAAACGGAACCGAAGAACAAAAACAAAAGAACGGAAACAGACATCAGTAAATGGTGAAGTGACTATTGCAGAGTTTCAAACAGCTCATCCCCAAGCAAACTATTAATGGCAGAGAATTAAAAATTTCGAAATGACTCCGCTTTTGTCAATCCCCACAACGAAAACGGAACGACTCAAAAAAGGGAGTTTGATCCATAAGCATTGTGACAGTTCCGAACGGCGAAGAGACTAATGTGTCCCGTGTTGCCTGTTATCTCACCCGAATTGTGTGACTAATGATTCCGACTTTCTGTCATTGGCGGAGAACAAAGCGTGGTCGACCATTCCGCTTCCTGCTCCATCCGGTGATCTAGCCACTCTCTGTGTCTCTCTCTCCCTAACGTCGGCTTCGCCTCCAGGTGAAATGATCTCGCGCTTCCGGATCTGGCAGTACGCGCAGAGATGGATGGCGCTTTGTTCCGCATTAGGCTTATCGGAATGTCCCACAATGCTCTTGGGTAATTAGTTCGACGACAGGACCCAGGCAGAATCGAGGGTCATGGCTGGGGGGTTGTTAACGACTTCATCCGGTGGAGTCATAACCTGTATCAGAATCCGGATTGTGCATTCAGTCCTTCGTGAAAATGTGGACTCTACATTTGTGCATAAAGCCAGACTAAGGCCTGGACCCAAGACACCAAAATTTAAGGGACATCTAATCTGTAGTGAAAGATATAAAAGAAAAAAAAAAGAGTAATTAACTTGGCAATGTAGTAAGGTGTAAAAAAATTCTCCTAAAAATTTTAATCTTTCTCGAGAATTCTGAAACTTTACTGCACTTCACCTTCCGAGGTCCCCCATACCTATCACTACGCGCGGATTAACCGGTTGTATGGGCCCTGAAGATATCTCTGTTTTTCAATCCTGATCAAGAGCCGAGCAATCCCTAATCCGGCACATATTGATTTGGATGGGGAACATGGAGGACTTTGTGACCATGATTATATTTAACGTGCCACACTAACCATTAGCGAACATGGAGGACTTTGTGACCATGATTCTATTTAACGTGCCACACTAACCATTAGCGAACATGGAGGACCTGCGACTGATTGATTCGAAAGCTACTTCAGACGCTATATTAAATTATTGTTGATTTAAAAGTTTTCTTTTGAAATTTCTGTTTTATTACATTCAGACAAAATTTGACAATATCCCACATTCTAACGTCTTATTTAACACATACATATATCAAAACTACTTATATTAGTCTGTGGGCCAAGTGCAAATATCGTTCAGGTTCGTTTACCAATCTTAGGGACTACGAGAACTTGCTTGAAATCTATTAATATTGATGTACTCAATCGAAAAACCCAATGTTCCCAAGCGGAACTTGTCTCATTAAGTTTTAATTAGTAATTGAAACACGAACTCTTTTCCTTGGCCTGGTCACTCTTTCACTAGAGACGTTGTCCCTAGGTGGCGCTATTGCACAAAATATTTGCAATCTAAAATTTTAATAAACAGTTTTTCAACCATAATTTTACTTTTTTACTCGATTTTACATTTCGAAATATATTAATACGTTTTGAATCACTCACTTTTTTCACTGTGTGACTTAATTTAAAATCAAAATCATTGTATCAATCCGCCAGGCGTTTCAGATATTCTCATTCTTTATTTTTGATCAAAGAGCGCCAGTTCGCGCGGTTTCGTTTCGCGTCGCTGTCTTTTATGGCTTGATATCCCCTTTTGGCGATGTTCCACAAAGAGCAACTTTTAGTGGAACGACATTGTTGTATACCGTATTTTTTGCCATAAAGGACGCACCGTCTTATACGGCATAAATTTAAGATTAATTAAAATTGGGGAATTTAATTTAAAATTGGGTGTGTCTTACACGGCGAAAAATTCGGTGATATTGCGTTTTTTACGCTGCTATTTTGAATAACGTTTGATTTTTTCAAAATTTTAATTAAATCTTATAAAATTGAGTGTTTATTGTTTTTGCTACATAACTTGCAGTCGTGAAAGGAGTTAGTGTAGGAGATATAGAGATTAAATAAGAACCAGTTTAGACATTTTTTGTTGCTGCTTTATTTCTAGAACATAAATTAACTATTACTGTTTTTCAGAAAACCAATACTTATAAAATCACAGGCCCGTCATTTGGGGGAGGGGGGGGGAGTCAATTCCTCTTCTTCTCGGCTTTGAAAAATCAATTTACATGTAAGCGGGCGTGGTTTTTGTCATTTTTGGTGCAATTTACATTGTGTATGCAGTGTTTGGCCCCGCTCCCCTGGAAAAATTTGAAATAGCTTGTGTAAATACATATAGGATATATAAGCAAAGGTGGATACAAGGGAAGGGCGATGGGGGCGATCGCCCCTCCCTTGAGGGACTCTTCCACAGCGGTTCTTAGATTTTGAAGTTCAAAAAAGGCAGTTTTAGTTGATTTTTGATGATATTAAGAGAAAGGGTGAGGATTCGGAGCTCTGATCTGGAAATTTTTCGAAATGGAAGACCAAAACATTTGTAACCAACATGTGTTAACAAGGGTGCATGGAGAAAAAAATGGGCAAGTAAGAAAAAAACTCAATCGCCCCTCCATTGGAACATTTCTGGATCCGCCCTTGTATATAATGGACTGATTTGTTACCACGAATAAGTGTTTTGAACGACGTCAATCGTCGCCAAATATGATTCGTGACTTTTTCCATCAATTTTGAGCTTTTAAAAGTAATGCATATTTTATGATGTGCTTTAATAAATGTAATTTAAAATTTTAAATGAAACCATTAAGATCATGACAGGACCTATAGTCTGTGGGCCAAGCATCGATATCGTTCAAGTTCGTTTACCAATTTTAGGGACTACGGGAACTTGTTTGAAATCAACTAATAGTGATGTACTCAATCGAAAAATCCAATGTTCCCAAGCAGACCTTGTCTCATTAAGTTTTAGTTATATGTTTTATATTCAAAGATACAATTTGTCCTTTATGACGTCTTCAAATTTGGCTTGGTTGTGATAAATCCTAAGCACCAAAATAGTTTATTACTTCAGTAAACATAGTACATGCAAGAGGGGAAGGGGATACCAAGTAAAGATGGTACCTATTGCCTCAGATCCTATTTTTAGATTGCTTTAGAAAATATCTGCTGCCAAAGCCCAGTTCTTTAACGAAAAAAACTTTTTTTTTATATCAATTCATTTCCTTTAAAACTTTTTCTAGCCCGCTTAGTTACGTACAGTAGAACCTCTTTAATACGATCTAATTGGGTGTTCGGACTATCAAATAGCTCGGATTACGGGATATATTATTCTTTTCACATGTCTTGTTAATAACAACAGCTAGAACGTGACTAATATGAACCGTAAGCGTTACAGAGTTAAGAAGAGAGAATAGCTCTGAAGAAAAATATTGCGCATTTAATTAATAGTAAACACAGAATATAAACAATATTACAGCTCAAAACTAGTGGTTAAAAATAATTTTATTTGCAGTACATGAATTTCATATCGGCGAAGTTCGGAATACGGGGGATTCGGGTTAAATAGATTCTTTTGTATTAACGTTTGAACAAGCCCACGTGTGCAATATCACATGCACATGAGTAAACATGCATTTGCATTTAACCAAGATTTATTCATATGATTTACCTCGGATGGAAGATATCTGAAGACAGCACACAGTTTATTAGAATTTCGATAGTACTTACTAATTATTATAGATGCCAAAGTTCTGGAAACTTTGAAGCCTTGGGTGAGGAGGGAGAGAAGGCTTTTTTTTTTTGGGGGGGGGGGGATTGAGAAATTGCTTTTTTGCTTATTAAAACGTAGTTCAAGTTTTTTAAAAATCTTACGGAGTTTTTGAAAGTTTTTTTTTTTAAATATATTGCTAATTATTTAAAAATATATGCAGTCTATTTTACGTTTCCTTCTTAGAAATGCGCATAAAGCTTTTACTGTTAAAAAAGCCTTTATATTTTCTAAATGCCAGTAGAGTTTAAAACACCAATACTGCCGTGCTAAACACAAAAGTCGTATTTGTACTTTTTAACAAAATTGTGTTATCGCCACCAGGTGGCTCTTTGCGACGGGATTTACCGAAATACAAAATTATATGACCATCTGAGAACGGGAAATATTTTGAAAAAAATTCTGAAAAAGTTTCATCAGAATCAAATACATGGTGGCTCAAAACTTTTAGGAGTTTAATCTCAGTTTGAGCTCAACTGCAGATACCACATTTGCGCTTATTACGGCAGAATATTCATTCAAATTAGTCCAATAATTAATTGGCAGTTAATTTTATGTTGAGCATGCTTTTTTTAAATTGCTAAAGCAATCTTTCGAAAGAAAATTGTAGTGCGTCTGTGTTTTTTTTTTCCAATTGTGATATTTTAAACAAGTTGTTTCTTCTTCTCTATAAAAATTTTGTTGCATGCATTTGCATACACATGTGTACCTACTTGTACATGTACACAAAATAAGCGAAAATATATCAAAATTTTGACTGAAACATTTCCACTAATTGGCGATATTGGTATAATTCAGTCCTGTATATACATGTTCACTATTAGTGAGAAAAGAAAGATATTGTAACGAGTCCGTTGCACCTTCAACTTTCTTCAAATGAGCATTCCAATCTTGAGGAAGTAACTATAAATTTATTTACAAGTATTTACACTATTTACAATAAGAGCAGAAAACAATTGCTAAACATCAGCAATTAGGCAACAAACAGTACGCTGTACTCTCAACAGTAACTCAGCACCACGTATCTAACGTGAACAGTAATTAAGCAATTACAAAAGCAAAACAACCATCCGCCCAAGCGAACGAAAACGAGCATCTCAGAAAACCCATCTGAGAAAAACTAACTGACTTGTGTTCAAGGCCAGCTATTTATACTCGAAACGTAGTTTCGATAATGTTCCAGAAAAACCCGGAGTATTCCAAATCATTCATAACTTGAACAATTCCATTGAGAAAGTTCTAGCGATAAAAGAAAAAGAAAAAAAAAACCACGCGAAAATGTCTTCACGCTTATTAAAGTTAGGGCAAGTGTAAAAACTACAAAGTGTTACAGGGCCGGTATACAAGTGATAAAAGTGATATCTTCAGATACTTTTGCAACATGACGCCAGATAAAACCAAAACTAATGAAAATGATGCAAGGCAGGAAAAACAACAACTATTTACAAGATTTGTAACATTGCCCCCTTCCCAAGGACTGCACGTCCCGGGCAGTACAATCCCCAGAAAGGAAGCAAGGGAAGACTTACAGATGCACACATTACATGATGACCAATCATAAACATGATAAACAATAACAATGAGAACATGAAAGAAATAATAACATTGATAAAGTAATATTACAAACAATTAAAGGCAAAAGTTATTTACAAAATTTACAAACAAATTACCATGGTAGCTTTAGATTTACTTTACGAACTATGGCCATAGTATGGGGCTAGCCGATCATAATGTACAACCCTAGGTTTTGAATGTGATGACTTCTGGATCCTCACTACGACGTCGTTCAGCCGGTGAAGGACTGTGTAGGGTCCATCCCAATGCGACTGCAATTTGGGTGACAGACCTTTACGTCGGATGGGATTCCATAGCCACACCTTGTCACCTTCTTGAAAGTCATGGCCAGTGGACCTTGTGTCGTATCGGGTCTTCATTTTCTCCGTCGCGATGTTGATTCGCTCCCGTGCGAAGTGATGAACGTCCTCCAACCGGGCCTGGAGATCCTGGACGTACTCCTCAGGCGATGAAGGCGCATCTGGAGGGAGACCGAAGACGAGATCACAAGGCAGCCGAAGCTCTCGGCCGAAGAGCATCTGTGATGGGGAATATCCGGTGGTCTCGTGGACAGCACTGCGGTAGGCCAGCAGGAACAGAGGAAGTTTCTTGTCCCAATCCTGTTGATTTTTGGAGACCATAAGCGAGAGATTATTAAGGATTGTCCTGTTGAATCTCTCCACCATGCCGTCCGATTGTGGGTGTAGTGGTGTCGTTCGAGTTTTCTCAATTTTGAGGATATTACATAGGCCCTTAAACACAGCAGAGATGAAGTTTCTTCCCTGATCGGAATGGATCTGCAAGGGTGTCCCATATCTCGAGATCCAATTCTGGACTAGAGTCTCTGCTACAGTGGTAGCTTCTTGATCCGGAATGGAATATGCTTCGGGCCATTTGGTGAAATAGTCAATGGAAACGAGGATGTATTTGTTCCCATCAGTAGTTTTCGGTAGAGGACCAAGAATGTCGATCCCGATTCGTTCGAAAGGAGCTCCTACGTTGTAAAGATGTAGCTTCCCGCGGCTTCTTCTCTTCGGTCCTTTACGGGCAGCACAGGCGTCACAAGAATGACACCACTTCTCCACGTCATCCTTCGCCTTGCTCCAGAAGAAGCGCTCTCGAACCTTGTGGAGGGTTTTCAGGATACCAAAGTGTCCTCCAGTCGGACTACTGTGCAATTCCTTTAGAACGTCTGGAATTCTTGATCTGGGAAGGAGTAACTGCCATTTGAATGCTTTACCATCGTCAGATTCCCATTTCCGATACAGGACGCCATTTCGCAACTGGAGAGATTTCCATAGAGCCCAGTATCTTTTCGTTGCAGGACTGTAGATAGAAATGTCTTGCCAACTAGGTCGCCGACTGTCCTTTTCCATTAACTCTATGATAGGCTTTAGGTCTGGGTCTTCAAGCTGATCTTTTCTAACTTGGTCGTCACTCCATGGATCAGGATCTGAAGATGATGAAGTAGCAGTAACTTGACAGGCAGTAGGGATTGTCGTCCCGTACTGTTTCTCAATTCGGGAGCAATAATGGCAGTTCTCGGAACAAGGTCTTCTTGATAATGCGTCAGCATTACCGTGTGACAAACCTTTTCGGTGCTTAATCTCGATGTCATATTCCTGGAGCCGCTGTATCCACCTGGCTACCTGGCCCTCTGGATTCTTGAAATTCAAAAGCCAAGTTAAAGAGGCATGATCTGTCCGGAGCAGGAATTTACGGCCGTAGAGGTAATGATGGAAATGTTCTACAGCTTTAACTATGGCGAGCAATTCCTTTCTCGTGACACAATAATTTCGCTCCGACTTGGATAAGCATTTGCTCCAGTAGGCGATGACATGTTCGTTACCGTCTATTTCTTGAGATAAAACAGCTCCAACGCTCTCGTGGCTCGCATCAGTGTCAAGTATGAAGGATTTTTCAGGCTGAGGATAAGAGAGAATAGGCGTTGATGTTAAAGCCTCCTTCAGCTGTAGAAATGCATCCTCGCATTCTTTGGACCATTCAAATTTTTGTTTGCTCTCCGTCAGCTTATGCAAAGGTCGTGCAATATTGGAAAAACCCTTCACAAACTTCCTGTAGTACGTGCAGAGCCCCAGGAAACTTCGCAGCTGATGGACATTTTCGGGGCGGCTCCAATTCTTGACTGCTGATACCTTATCTGGATCTGTTCGTACACCTTCGGAAGAGATAATGTGACCAAGGTAGTTCACCTCACGGCGGAACAAATTACATTTGGACGGGCTTAACTTCAGGTTGGCTTCCTTAAGCTTTTGCAGCACCTTCCTAAGATTAGCCAAATGTTCCTCAAAACTGCGTCCTATGATGATGATGTCGTCCAAGTAGACAAGACAGGATTCATAAGAGAGTCCTCGTAACACTGATTCCATAAGACGCTCGAACGTGGCTGGTGCATTGCAGAGGCCGAAGGGCATCACTTTAAACTGCCACAAGCCTTGTCCGGTTGTAAACGCCGTCTTCTCTCGGTCGTCGGGGTGTATCTCCACCTGCCAGTAGCCGCTCTTTAAATCCAGGGTCGAAAACCACTTGTGTCCGGAAAGGGTGTCCAGAGTGTCATCGATCCGTGGAAGAGGGTAACTGTCCTTCTTGGTGATGTCATTCAGGCGTCGGTAATCAACACAAAATCTGGTGGAGCCGTCTTTCTTTCGGACCAAGACGATAGGGGATGCCCAAGGACTGGATGAGGGTTCGATGACGTCATTCTCCTGCATCTCTTTTACGAGGATCTCAACCTCTTCCTTCTTGGCGAACGGTAGTCGTCTTGGATGCTGCTTGATAGGGGGATGATCTCCAGTGTCGATCCTATGCTGCGCTAAACTCGTGCGACCAACATCTTCGGGTGTAGATGAAAACACCTGCTTGAAGTCGTCCACCAATTTTTCCGCAGCGTATCTTTGATCCTTCGATAATGGTGCACTCCCAATTAATTTCGAAGTCAAGGACTCGGAAGACACAGTCTCGGAGGAATCAATTCTTCTGATGATGCAGTTTACGGGAGTACAAGTTGCCAACACTTCTCCTTTCTTGATATTCCTCGGTCTTTCACTCACATTGGCGACTCTCACAGGAACTGCATTCCTTGAAAGGTCCACAAGCGTAGATGCCACTAGTACTCCTTTTGGGCTATTACTCTGGTTAGGATATTCAATTAGGCCGAATTTAAAGCTGTTGTTTTCCTTGATGGAGCCAGGTATTAGTATTTCTGATCTTGGGGGAATCAATAAATCTGTTTGGGCTATTATTTGATGAGCGGATTTTAAGTTATTTTCAGCATTGAAAATTGCTATGTCTTCCCTCATCGAGTGCAGCTCATTATTTTTAAAGTCGATAGAAAAATCAAATTTTCTCAAAAAGTCCAGTCCGAGAATGAAGGGATCTGTAATGTCAGCGACGAATGCCGTGTGATGGTAAGTGGCGCTCCCGAACATTATTTCTAAGTTCACTTTTCCTTCAATCTCGATTTTGTCACCTGTCACAGTTTGGAGAGTAACGCAGGGCGGCGTCCATAAGATCTTGAGTCCAAATTGACGAGCCACATCAGTCTTAATAATGGTAACGTTGGCTCCTGTGTCCACAATCATTTCGCAGGGAAACCCATTCACATAAGCGTAAATGAAGAGTCCGTTGCAGCCGCCACTTCTTGGGGAAATCTGGAAAACTTTGGGAGACTTCTTCTTTTCTTGGCGAGCTTCGCAGTTCTTTCGTACGTGGCCCTCACCGCCACATTTCCAGCACTTCAGTGGTTGTCTACTTTGGTCTTTACGAACCGTAATCTTCTTCAGGGTCCCCGACATCTCTTTGATTTGTCGCTCAATGTCCGAGAGACGAGTTGAGTTCAAATCTTGGGCACTCACTTCCACGCCCCTGGTCGAATGGCGATCCTTGCGGGATATTTGCTGTGCAGCCTCGAACTTCATTGCGTAGACCAGACCGGATTTAAGATCCTTAATGTCCGCCATCCGGAGAGCCGTCTGAATTTCTGGATTTCGCACTCCATCTATGAAGTAGTTCAGGGCCAGGCTATCGCGAACACCCGAAGGACAGTCCGAGAAGGCGAGATGGGAAAGCCTCTCAACGTCTGCTGCAAAAACTTGCAAAGTCTCTCCAGCCCTCTGGAGTCGGGATTTCAGCTGGAGTTGGCTGAATTCTTTTTGGCATGCTTCGCCAAAGCGAAGCTCCAAGGCCGATGATAAGGCTTCAAAGTCATGGTGCTTGTCCTCTGGGAAGGTCTGTAGTATATCAGCTGCATCCCCTCTCAGCGAGGCTGCAAGTTGACAGGCTTTCGTGGAAGAGTCCCAGGAGTTTGCTTCTGCAACGATGAGGAACTGCTTCTTGTAAATATTCCACGAGGTCTTCCCGTCAAACGTGGCCAGTTTGATGGATGGACGAGAAGTTCCAGCTGCAGCTACACAGTCACTTGAGTTGTTGCAGGATGCTGATAACTTTGATTCAAGTTCTTTAATTTTCTTTTCCACATGGTTTTCTACTGTGGAGATTAGATTCTCAGCGCTGTCTGAGTTGTTGCAGGATCCTGATAACTTTGATTCAAGTTCTTTAATTTTATTTTCCACATGGTTTTCTACTGTGGTGATTCGATCTTCTAGAGCCTCCACTTTATTTTCCATGTTGATAAATTTAGTTTCCACCAAACTTTTCATTGACGTTAGATCGCTCTTAATTTCTTCTTGACTTGAAGTTATGCTAGCAGTTAAATCACTCTTTAATTGTTCTTGATTAGTAGCCAGATCATTTTTTAACTGTTCTTGATTAGTAGCCAGAGTCGCCATATCATTCTTGATTTCTTCTTGACTTGAAGTTATGCTAGCGGTTAAATCATTTTTTAATTGTTCTTGATTCGCAGTCATGTCACTTTTAACAGCGTTGATCGCATCAAGGAGTTTTTTCAGTTGTTCCTCCATTGCTCGAGTAATCACCATAAAATTCTGAAGCCAAAAAGTCCTCAGGAAGAAAAGTCCAAGTTCACAGAAAGTTCCAAGAAAGTCCTTGAAGATGCCCCACGTTGGGCGCCAAAATTGTAACGAGTCCGTAGCACCTTCAACTTTCTTCAAATGAGCATTCCAATCTTGAGGAAGTAACTATAAATTTATTTACAAGTATTTACACTATTTACAATATGAGCAGGAAACAATTGCTAAACATCAGCAATTAGGCAGCAAAACAGTACACTGTACTCTCAACAGTAACTCAGCACCACGTATCTAACGTGAACAGTAATTAAGCAATTACAAAAGCAAAACAACCATCCGCCCAAGCGAACGAAAACGAGCATCTCAGAAAACCCATCTGAGAAAAACTAACTGACTTGTGTTCAAGGCCAGCTATTTATACTCGAAAGAAGTTTCGACAATGTTCCAGAAAAACCTGGAGTATTCCGATTCATTCATAACTTGAACTAATCCATTCAGAAAGTTCTAGCGATAAAAAGAAAAAAAAAAAAACCACGCGAAAATGTCTTCACGCTTATTAAAGTTAGGGCAAGTGTAAAAACTGCAAAGTGTTACAGGGCCGGTATACAAGTGATAAAAGCGATATCTTCAGATACTTTTGAAACATGACGACAGATAAAACCAAAACTAATGAAAATGATGCAAGGCAGGAAAAACAACAACTATTTACAAGATTTGTAACAATATAGTACTTTTGTGTGTACAGGGAAATCAAATTATCCTAAAACTTACATTATCAAAGTTAGTGTTTTCATGTGGGATACTGCACATAAAGTAAAATGCAGAAAGAAAAAACATTGGGATAAAACATAAATTTCTAAATACTTTATTTTGTGCAAGAAATTTCAAAATGTTCAGTTTTTCTCGAGCGAAAATAAACCCCCACGAGAGAAAGAAGAACAATAAAAGATACCCCCCCCCCACGAATTTCTGTTTCTTTTGCCCATACAGTTTAAATCTCTATTTACAACGGAAATAGTATTGCGTAATCAACGATGAAGGATTTTACAATAATATATCACACAATGTAGGGTAGCGTTGAAAGACAGAAATGGCGTTTCCCGGCGAAGAGAGTATGCTACAGGAGAAGCGACATTTACAGAGAGTTAGCAAGAATGAATGCGGCAAAATGACGCAGAATGAATCGTCGTTACACGTTTTCACAGCATAAAATTTAATCTTTTAGGAAAAAAAATGTACCACCCTTTTTTTCTTGTTGAATGAGGAGTCATCATATCGCTCGTGTAACCCAACGGTCCCTCCAGCAATTTCAATGGGACATTTTGAACACCCACCATAAAGTTCCGACTGAACACCAACTGACTTTCATCGGTTCCCTGAACTGAATCAGGGACTTGGAGACCCCTGCTTGGGGTCTGGAAAGGCATCGTGCTTCCAAAGTGGCGTGGAACCCAAAGACACCGTCACAACTTACTTCCAATCATTGGCGCCAACATTTTACGCTGAGGCTATTATAAAGCTTGTTCACAAATGTAACAAATTGTTTAATCGTCAAGGTGATTGTACCTTACTTTTGATAATAAAATATTTTTTGTTTTTGGATCCGTTTATTTTTATAGCCTGTCGGAGTTTGAAAGAAAAAACAACCCTCGTATATCTGTAGTTATTCATGTGTTAACTTTTTACACCGAAGTAGAATCTTCGTCCGATTAAAAAATTACTTCAGAGTTTAACATAATTAGTGTTTTATTTTGAAAAAAAAAATCTTGTCTAGAGCCTCCTTTTCCTTGTTTCTTTTTCACAGTTAAAAAAAAAAAAACGCAAGTACTTTTGCGGAAATTGAAGGCATATATAGATCTCGAACGAAAAGTTTAAAAGTTTGAACGAATTGCAATAAAGAGAGCTCTGGGCGGAGACAAAAAATTATAAAGTTGGTTATTTCTAGGATATTATTTGAGACACTAAATTTTTTTACATAAAACCTATGGGAAAATTTAAAGTCTATGAAATTAACAACTCTAAAGGCTATTTTTGTCCAAAAATTAGCAGAAAGTTACCTTATGTTAAAAGATAATAAATTTACTTGTAGCAATTAACTAATTATTTTTATTTATTTATTTATTTCTTTGTTTCAAGAATTAGAAAATAACTTATATTTTAATATTGATGTGTGGTTTATTGTAGACTTAACAACACTGATAAAGGTTGAAGATCAATTGACGGAATCAAGATAGAGGGAATTCATCAAAAGGCTGTAAACAACTTATTTATTTTTCTGATTTTAACAATTTTGGATATGTGTTTTTATTTTCCCGATACATTTTAAAATTTCTTTAAAATTTGATTTTTGTTAGAAATTAAAAAGCATAATCAAGAATTATGTTGGAATAAAAGTTTCGAGTTTTGTTTTATTTATTTGTTTCTTTATTTTTCTTTTTGTACTTTTTAGCAGGGATTAAATAAGTTATTAAACCTTCGGGAAAAAAATTATTGCTTTAAATATTATCTGTTTAAAATGTCTTTTAATTAGGGACACACTGAATATTGCAATATTTAGAACAAATTTACAATAAATATAGGCTATTTTTTTATTTAAGCGTAATACATTTATATTACAACGATTTTATCAATTTACTTGTTGTTAATCTATAAACCAATTTACTATTTTATTTATAAACCTGGAAAGGAATGTAATGTTTATTAACTAAATATTTTCTTCAATTTATTATACAACAATTTATTTATTTATCTTAATGCAAACAGTTTTCGTCTTATAAATCATTTTTATCTGAAAATAACTTTTTTTCCCTTAGAACTCGAAACAATGAATACAATTTAACTGACGCTTTTCAATATTAAAAAAATGCTGAAGTTGAACAGAAATGATCGAGTACTTTTCGCTATCTCGCATTTTCATTCATAAAAGCAGGACATAAAACAATACAGAAATCATTCCGCTATTGAATGGGTAGAATTTATTATTCGATATTTCTCACTCTATTTTATTCAGACGAAAATGTCTAATTAAACGACATTTAATACTTTTTGCGGTTTCTTTTGGCAGCATCATTTTTACATTTCGATATTGATATTCGCTTGTCGTCTGACTCTTGATTTTGATATCAATAAATATATCATTATCGCCCGCCATTCGGATCTCTGTTTCCTCATAAAAAGTTCCCTCGCATAATAAAACAGCTAAAATGATGAGGCGCGAATTTCCATTCCACGAAAATAATTCCATCGCGATGAATGGAGAGATAAATTTCGCCATTATTTTAGACGGATCGTTTGCTGAAAGCGGCACGAAATCGTTTCAATAACAATAAAGGATTCGTATCTGGCAACACCTAGCTTTTTCGAGGTACGTAATGCCAGCCGAATGATCAACACTCGCAATGAAGTTCATTACCGTGTCGTTCTTTTTGTGTTGTGTGTAGGCGCATTTATCACTACTTGGCGAACCCTATTTGTGTTTGTATTAGAGGAATTCTTTAGAACGTCTAAAATTTGAACTAATTGGATCATAGGTCGTTAAAAATTTTCAAAATTAACCAAGAAAAAAGTTTATAAAAATTGTTCCTTTTAATTAACTAAAGTGCTTATAAAATATCTATGTTCTTGACATACAAAGCAGTACAAAAACTACAATATGTAATTGCAAGATTTAACAAAAACTAACTGTCATTGTTTACTGAACATACTGGGTAATTTATTAAAACTTCATAGGAGCTCCTTTGGAGCTTGATGTTTTGTATTTTTAATGTTCGGATATTTCACGTTCTTCTGCATGCTCAAATTTGAGCATTTTGTAGCCTGAAATGGAATTTTCCACTTCTCTACTCATAGAATTAATTAGTTGTAACAGAAAACAATAAATTTCATACGTATTCACAAACGAGCTAATTTGTTAATCTACACAATGGCACATTTTAACAAGATGAACAACCAATTTGTCTTTTCTCTCCAATAGCGGTCAAGAAAACTCCAAAAAACCGTTATTCCGCTCTTCGGTTAGAACTGTATCATCATAACCAAGACAAATAAAAATCATATTCTTATGACGTCATGCTCCCTGGGACGCAGGTGCTCTCATTGCACCACCTAGCGGAGCGTATAATTTTTTATATAGCCATCTCTCTTTCGAAATTATGCGTAAAATGAATTTTCATTCACAAAAAACTCAAACTTTTTATCTCCTCTGATATTAGCTCCAGATCCGTCTATGCGTGAAGTTTCCATAAGATTTTTTTTATACAGACAGATGTAGTGTGCATGAGGGCCCATAAAAAAAAACCCTCTGAAATATTTTAAATAACATTCTGTAGCTCAGATAATTTCAACGGTGCTTATAAATTAGCTTTTAGTAAATGTTAGATTAAAAATCTATGCCTAGGAGGAGAAGAAATCTAATAAGTCCTAAAAACAAAATTAGGCAGAAGTTGAGTTGGCAGTTTCACTTTGTAATGATTGGTATCGTCAGTTACGGGCTTAAAAAATTAAAATTTGTTTATCAAAATCTTAGTGCTTTCTACTTGTAAATAGAGCAGAAGTGGGTAGTGCGCCAAAAGGCGGGGGGGGGAGGGCAAGGGAGGCGTAGGGGGAGTAAGGGGCGTTGCTCCTAGAGTTTTTTTTAAATTTGCCAATATTATGGGATTTGACACCATCATTAATTAAATAACCTGTAAAACATTTTATTTGGCATATGGTCTCAATAATCGGAAAGAAGGACCAACGACGACTGCCCGATTCCATTCGAAACTGAATTTAATTCAAATGCTTATGAAATAATAACAAGAAAAAAGTCTATTTATTTGGAATTATTAAAAATTTACATTTTGCGTACGAAAAATAAATCAATCTCCTTGTAAAAAACATTTCCCGATCAATCTAAATTTTTTAACTCTGAAAAGTGAGAGGGAGAAGGCTCGACAATGCTTTCGGAAGGGAGGAGACAGTTGTATTCCTTTACCCCTTCCCTACTACCCGTCCATATTATAGAATTAAAAATGTTGAGTAAGATGGTACTTAAATTCCGATTTTCAAAAAAATGGACATAGTGCCATTAGCCATCTGAAATCATCCGTAAATCGGCTTTCTTCGCAAGTACTGTGTAATTGCAGTGAAACTACATTTCCATTCCACTATATTAGTCGGGTATTTTTTTATTTGAGATATTGAAAAAAATGTTCATGAATATTTACTTTAATGGAGACATTTCTAAAGAAAAAACTTAAATTTAAGAATTTCGACAACAAACTAATTAGATTTATGGCATGTAGTGATTCAAGTTCATTAGTAGGGGAATGTGGGTCAAAGTGAAATAGTTAAGTTTACTTAACTACTTCAAAACGGACAAATGGGAATTTTGTTCTAAAAATTATTGTACATAAAGAAGGAATAACGTATTTTGCAATAAAACTTTCAATGAAATAGTATTTTTCATCTTTGGCAGTTATTTCGAACTTTTAAAAAAGTGTGGAAAAATTTCACCTCAAAAAATCATGGTGCAAAGTGGAAAACAAAATATTTTCGTTATGAAAATTTTTCAATTCCGCGATTAACAGTAATTTTCATCAAATGAATGCGTAAATGAACGAAAAAAATAATTACTAACGAAAAATGAACAAATGAGCAAGTAAATGAATAAACAAATAAATTAATGTGTGAGAAAAAGATAAATTCATTAATAAATATAGCGAATGAATTAGAAAATGAGTAAATAAGTAAATAATTGAGTAAAAGAATGTAAATAAATTAATAAATGAAGAAATATGTGCGTGATTTAGTAACTGAATGAATAAGTATGCGAAATTAACTATTTCACTTTGCCCCGCGTGCACTTGACAAATTACATTGAGCATTTAAAAGAAAAAAATGCCCAATATAAACTAAATAAGGACTGTACTGGACATCAGTAGATCTCAATTAATAGTTTAAATGATAATTACAAAAATATTATCCTTTTATAATAACAAGAAATATTTTTGAAAAACCACGAATATTACAATGAGGGTATCAAATTTTGAAAATTTATGTATAATTTTTTTCGTTGATCTTTGGAGCTTCTTATTTTTTGACAGGAATCGACTATATGTCTAGAAACTTAGTAAAAATATTGCTAGATAGGTGGAGCTGCAAACTGAAAATATTTTACCATTTCACTTTGCCCCACATTCCCCTATATAGGCAACTTTCTTAGGACATTTGAAGGAACTTTTTTTTTTCTTTTTTAATTTAATGATTATGATAACAATTCCAGTCAATTAATGTTACTGTCATATTATATGTGATGCTATTGTTCAAGGAAAAAATTAAAAAAAAAATAATTAATTAAAAAAAATCAATGAAAAATTTAAATAGCTCCTTATTTTCTTCCATGTAAAAATGTGAGTTTTTTTTCCATCTTACTTTCTGTTTACTTTATTCCAAAACATAAAATTGATCTATAACGAAACGTCTGTTATAAAAGCGTAATTTATTTTGTCATCAAATTTTTCGAAAAGGTAACTACTGTATTACTTTGCGCCGTATAAAAAATAGTTTTTAACTGCTCTATAACGCTCAACAGTAAAACTCGAACTATTCGGGGGAAAAATGAGTAGGGAGCACGATTAGAATTTTCTGGCAAAATAAATTGAACAAAAATTTAAAAAGTAATTTTAACGTAACCAAATGAATAATAAGTCATAAAAATATTATCAAAATCTAAGCATTGAAAAAATTATAGTATTTTTATTACAATTTTTATAACTACATTGTATTTTACATCCGACGCAAAGGTAGCCACTAAAAATGATTTTTTTTACATAATTTTTTCTTAACTTATTTTCCGTTTCACTTTAATTTTTGTTTATACTGCAGTTCACAGGATTTTTGTGGAGGAAAAAAAACTGACTGCAAAAGCGTAATCTAACTTTATTGTTATTCGAGTGAAAAAAATACTGTACTGTAACTAATGTCGTGAAAGAAAAAAGCACCGGTCACCTTGTCAGAGAAGTCTGACACAGATGGTGTGGTCCCGGGTTCGAATCCCGGCTCGGGCATGGATGTATTTCTCTTTTTTCTGTCCTTGTCCTTTCTCTGTGTGAATGTATGTTGTGAATGTCTTCCTACCCTATAAATGGGTCTTATGGAATGTGTATTGGGCTGAATCGGACTTCCACCTTAATGGTGCTCGACAAAACAGAAGCAGTACCAGTTCTGCCTTAAACCAAGTAGATACATCTACTCTGTCTCAGATACCTGAGTGTTAACAACAACAACAAGAAAAAAGCAAAAACTAAGCATTCCCTTGCTACCCAGTTTGTCACTTGTATAACGAAAAATATTCAGTGAATTCGTCTTGAACTATTCATAAAATGTGGACGAATCATTCGTCCACAACGATTGCATAATGTATACCAGGAGCATACAACCTTTTACACTTTGTGGATCTCTTTGAGCTCCCCCTTTTCTAGAGAGCACAAGATATCAAACCTTTATTTTACTATAATTGATAATATCATTATTTAATCTTTACCGTCTTACAATAGAAATAATGAAAATAATTTTGCTTTTGGAAATGTGTTGTATGAATAATTAACAAAAGCAAAAATACATACAATCCCTGTCAGCTCGATAATTCCATCCAGCGGTGTATTGGATGTCTTACTGCTTAAAACGCAACAATATTTTTGACCATCTATCTTCGCATCCCGCGATTGCTAAGGGAAACGTAGAAATGTCGAAATGTCTCGTCCCATTTGCATAATGCATTTTAAAAAGCTTATTCCACTATTTCTTCATTTAAATGTCAGTAATGCATTATCTTAAGTATTTACAGTGACCGCTCAGCGGTTATCCATTTTGCAAGCCACATCGGATCTAACATAATAATGAAAGGGTTTTACCAAGCGTTGTTTGTTGCTCTAAAATATTGCAAAAAAAAAAAAAAAGGATAATGAAGCCCAAATTAGGTGTGAAGGGTGGAACTTTTCCTTGAACCTTATTCTAAGAGACTAAATTGAATTTCTGTCGTAGTTTGTGTGAATTATACAGTACATGTATAATTAGTATATATATTTTACACTATTTTTTTTATATACGAAAAAAAGCACGTTGAAAAAAAAGCCACTTCTTTAAGAAAATTAAGTATTTAGAGGATCAGTTATACCAATTTGTTAACAAAAAAGTATTTAATGACCAAGCTGTGATAGTTTTTATTTCAAGGAACTTTTCTATCTGGAATAGTTTTATTTTATCCATAAAATATTTATTTCTATTTAATTTTGCAAGAACTTTTAAGAATTTTGTTTTTAATAAAGGGTAAAACTTCATAAAAAAATGTAGTTTTCATTAAGCGAATAATAATCACTCGCAGAGCCTGTTAAAGATTCCAGGGAACCTAAGGGTCCGCAGAACTCAGGTTGAAGACCTCTGTCGTAGTCTCGATCGCCAACGTTCACGGCAACCTCGGTGAAATATCGCCAAGCGAGTCCCCATTTGTGAGAACAAGTCAGCGATTAGCGAAAGGGTTCTCTCTCTTTCCTCCTCTAATAGTTGTCCGTGCGGCGAGAAAAACCGTTTAAAAGATAAACCGCTCGTTAACGGGACGACTTTTATCGCTTTTTTGTGCGCACCGCTAATGGGAGGTACATACAGGAAACGGGGCACACTATCGCACTTGTGAAGGGGACACAATGGGAGGACGAGCTTTTGTCGAACTGGGGCGCCCGATCTGTGTGGTTCGGATGTTTAATTCATGGGCCAGGGCATCTTTAATTCACCAATCAGTGCACTTTCGTTGCATTCGAAATTACACTGCAAAAACTGAACTGTTGTTTTTACAGTATAATACTGGCAGCCGAGGTTCTAATATAAAACTGTGAAATGCACAGTAATAAACTGTAAAACGAGTAATTTTAGTTTCTTACTGTAAAGTTAGAAATTTTACAGTTTATTGCCGTAAAATTTAGCTGTATTATACTGCAAAAACAATAGCATAATACTGGCAGCAGAAGTTCCAGTTTACACTGTAAAATCAGCAATCTGTTTACAGTTTATTACTGTAAAATTAGTAATTATTGCAGTTTATTACTATAAAATTAGCCTTATTATACTGTAAAAAACAACGTTCATTTTTTACAGTGTAGACGAACTTTGGTGGTGTTTGAGGAAAAAGATGTTCAAGGACCAATCCCTGTTTGCAGACTACAATTCCATTTTGCGAGATCAATGAAGACAAAATCTAATACAAAATTGTCCTGAAAATTTCGTTAATAGAAACTGTTCTTACATGCCGCATAGACCTGTAATTCGTGAAGATAAAACTACAACAAAATATACATGCAAATATAACTTAAAATTAAATTTTCAACAAGAACCCTCCATTGAAAATTTTCCAAAATTATTTGAAGTTGCAACAATGTTATTGCAGGCCATCTTTGGTGTCGTTAGTAGAAATATAGGAAATTGAAACTCGCCCTCGACAATTCTTTTGGGAAATTGTAACTCCAAAAGCGCAATTTGAGTACTGTTTAATGTTGTTAGCTTTTATCAAAAATTGAAGTCTTAAGAATGGCGATACATTGTAGACCAGCTTTGATAACGGTAGGGGAAGGAAACATTAGGTAAATGGAACAAACTCTATACCGTCACTCTTGTAGTAATTCCTGAAGAAAAACTGTAGGTAAGAAAAGACAAAGCAATATTAGGGCTACGGAATCGAACCGAAATTGATAGACTCCAGCTCCACCTCTGACTCCTTTACCCCAAAATTAATCCGACTCCTACTCTTACTCAATAGCCAACAAGGTCAAGAAATAAAACAACTCTTATTAAAAGCATAAAACAGAAATCACAAACAGTCGAACAGTATTACTTAATGAGGTGTATTGCATATAACTTAATGAGTTAGAGATCTCCAGTGCTCCAAGAAGACTCTTGACCAGAGGGTTCCGGGTTCGATCCCAGTCGATCAAAAACCCACCGTAGTTACTAATGGTGACTGGGTGACGTTAAAAAAGCGTCGTGGTCACAAAGTCCTCCAATTGAAATGATAGCTTTGGAGGTACTGGAACAGGAGTTTGCTCGGCCCTTGGTCTGGATCAAAAGAGCAGAGCGCTCTTCAGGGTCCCATCTCGGTTAAACTACGAGCTGTGGCTGGTACGGGAGACCCTCTGGAGTGTGAATTGAATGATAAGTGCCAGGAAGTGAACTTATATATTTATGCTACACATAATGAATTTTCACCATAATAACACTTTTATTCAATAACCATCTCTGTTAATCAATACAATACATTTACATTCATTCATATCATGCCCCCAATGAAACTGTCCCAACTGCAATGCAGGAATGAATGTTTACTTTAAAAAAAAAAAAAATGGAAATAACACGGCAACTATTTTTGTTTTTGGAATGAGAGCTGAAATGTTTTCGCTCAGTAAAAAAAAATCCTCTCATGCGTCGACACAGTAAAAAATGAATGCTGTTTTTTCAGCATAATACAGCTAATAAAGTGTAACACTAGTAATAAAATGTAAAAAATTCTAATTATACAGTAATAAACTGAAATTGCTACTTTTACAGTATTAAACAATAAAATTGCTAATCTTACAGTAAAAAACTGAAAGTTCTAGTTTTGCAGTTCATTACTGTGCATTTTACAGTTTTAAATTGGAATCTCGGCTGCCAGTATTATATTGTAAAAACAGCAATTCTTCTTTTACAGTGCATGATTATAATTCACAGAAAGTTGGATGTTTGCATTGTAAAGTGAATGTGAGTATCTCTTTTATATCAATATTACAATACGTATTTTTAACATGCAAAAGAAAAAAAAATGTTTAGAAAGTTGATACTTTATGTGAAGATATACACAGAAAAAACTTTTGCTTCTGAAGAAGCTAATTGGAAAACAGTGAGAAGTTGTTTTCTTTGCACTAAAACTACGTTGATAGAGAAAACCGATTTACGGTGTCGCTTTAGCACTTTTGGTACTACAGAAACTATTTTTAAGTTTCTTTGTAATGTTTTAAATTTGTTAATTGAATGTTCCAAATCAAGAATGAGATAAAATACATAGCAATGTGACTTTTTAGTTCTATTAGAAATTTGTTCATAATCAAGTTCAGTGTAGTAATAAAAAGTTTTGTGTGTGATATCATCTAGTCTGTGTTTGATTAGATTCAGTTGTTCTTATTAGCTTCAAATATTACGTGTCTTAACCGCATATAATGGAGGCCCGTAGAATATGCACAAATTCAGCATATAGCCCCTGTCATTAATTTCAATTTTGACCTCATGATTTCAAGTTATGTTTTTCACCATTACAAACTGCGATAAAACTTAACGCGTTGGAACACAGCTGCTTCAACAAATGGCTCGTATTGCAATCATAATTGCGAAAAATATTATCTGCATTCAAGAGATGAAGAAGATGCTCTATGATATTGCGCGCTGAATGTTGTCGTGATGTAAAGTGGGGGAATTTAGCATCTGTACCAGGTTCATATAAGAGGACAAACGACGAGTAAAGTTGAGGCAAAGCCAACAAGATAGCATTATACTTAAAGGGGAAAACACATCTATTTCAAAAAAAAAAGGTATCAAACAATTATACGTAACGAATAATTAAAAACATATTATACAATACATATGCATACAGTACTGTTTGAAACTCAGGAGTTAATTTTAAAGAAACACAAAACCAATTCTTAAATTGAAAAATGGAATTGGGCTTACACAAATATTTTATATGGTATCCGTTAAATCTATAAAGGGGGCAATTCCAATAATCAATAAAATTCCAATAATTAATCCATTAATGGGAGCACATAAAGTAGAACGGATCTCTGCCGATGGGGATTTAACAAGAACGGAGCGGCACCGAACACGCTCCCACACGCGCACAACACCCACGTACGAACTGTCCGAAAAGTCCGCTAAAACCGGGAATTTTTACTCGGAAATGGAAGTCGTGGAATAAGAGAGAAAGTTCTAGAACATTCAGAAAAGTACGAAAAGATGAATAACCGGAAAAAACAAGAGGGACTATCAGTGCACCCCTTGTGAAATAAGATCAAGGGGTAAGGCTAACCACTTAGGTCAAACGAAAGGGAGCGAAGACAGAGCTACGGTTCTTTCTATGACGAAATAGAAACGAAGGAATCTTCGAGAAAATTCAACGATGTGGCATTACTACAAATGTCTTAAGAGGATTGTGTAAAGTCGAGAGGATAGGGTTTATATCGAATCAATTCCGGAAGACATGGAAGTCACATGGGCTTCACGACCTAGGGGTAGGTCCTGCTCACAAAGGCCCTCTTCTCTTCTTCACTTCACACTCCAAGGTCCCCCGTACCTACCACAACTCGTGGTTTAACCGGGATGGGACCCTGAAGAGCACTCTGTTCTTTTGATCCAGACTAAGAGCCGAGTAAACGCCTGGTCTAGTGGGGCAGGTATTGTTTCACTTGGAGGACTTTGTGACCACGACCCTTATTTTATATCGCCCAGCCACTTTTAGTAACGTAGTGGCGTAGCTCGCAAGGCTGTCACCAGGGGCGCTAATTCGTGGTGGCATACCCCCCCCCCTCACACACTCACACAAAAATCCATCAACCGTAAAAAAAAAAAAAAAAAAAAAAAAAAAAAAAAAAAAAAAAGAGAGAAAAAACTAAATAAAATAGAAAGAAGAAAGATAATAAGAAAAAAGAAAAAAAACGAAATCCATATAACATCCATAAGCAGCCCATTATTATTTGTGTAATAACGAAAATTTAAGTTTATTTAAAGTGTAAAAGCAGTGGTGTATAATGAAATTCTATGTAGGTGAATTTACATTAAATGACAAGTATATCTGTGGCTTGGTTCTAAAAGGTCCAATGTCAATTTTTTCACATTCTGATTTATTTACATCAAAAGTTTCCAATTTAGTAAAACTCTAATTCTACAAAGGCCAATGTCTAATATCAAACTAAAATTGGTTGTATTTCCATTATAATGTCAGCCAATGTCATATACACACAATGTCATAATATTTACATAAAATAGTAACAGGTTAAAAAATTTCATACGATAAAATAATGTTTCTTTACACTAACAATAAACAAATACCAAAAAATAATAATGGGAATCTTAATATAAGAAAGTTATAGCATTCTCAAATATCTTTCATCGCCTTTTTCTCGAAACTAACATTTTTGACTTAGGCCCTTTTAGAACCAAACCACAGATATAAAAGCTTTCTCGAAAAACTGGGGAATTACTCGCTTTGCTCTAAATTTGCTTTTTTGTTGAATTTCACAGTTGCGCAAATTTCTTACCACATGGAGATCTTATTTTTTCGCAATTGCTTCATGTGTTATGGCAGAACTTGAAGAACAATATAATAGTGTGTATTTTGTGTAATATTTTGTACGAATAGAAAATTTGAAAAAAAAAAAAAAAAGACTACACATTTATTTAAAAAAAAAACTTTTAGTGTTACGGAATAAACAAGTGCGCAGTGCGCAGCATAAATGTTCGAAAAAAAAGGAAGATTGATTTAAAAAAAATGTTTTTTCCTAACTAACAAATAATTAATTAATTAGTTGACTAAAAAGTATGACTAAAAAAAAATTCTTTTCCTCGTAAATGTTAATAAATTGGCACCTCTTAATTATTCAGAAGTTCCTGGTCCCAAGGGTTCAATGCACACAATCATTATAATTAAATATATTTTTCTTCTATGTTTCATTTTATTTTATAACTATGTATTGTTTAAAGGACAATACACTGAAGTGACAAAAGTCATGGGATACCTCTTAATATCGTGTCGGCCCTCCTTTTGCCCGGCGAAGTGCAACAACTCGACGTGGCATGGACTCAACAAGTCGTTGGAAGTCTTCTGCAGGAATATTGAGCCATGCTGTCTCGATAGACGTCCATAATTGTGAAAGCGTTGATGGGGCAGGATTTTGGGCACGAACAGACCTCTCGATGGTGTCCCATAAATGCTCAATGGGATTCATGTCGGGCGATCTAGGTGGCCAAATCATTCGTTGGAATTGTCCAGAATTTTCTTCAAACCAATTGCGAACAGTTGTGGCCCGACGACATGGCGTATTGTCATCCATAAAAATCCCATCGTTGTTTGGGTACATGAAGTCCATGAATGGCTGCAAGTGATCTCCAAGTAGCTGCACATAAGCATTTCCAGTCAATGTTCGGTCCAGTCGCACTAGAGGACCAAGTCCATGCCATGAAAAAACAGCCCACACCATTACGGAGCCACCACCAGCTTGAACAGTGCCTTGCTGACAGTTTGGGTCCATGGCTTCGTGGGGTCTGCGCCACACTCGAACCCTACCATCGGCTCTTACCAGCTGAAATCGTGACTCATCGGACCAGGCCACGGTTTTCCATTCATCTAGGGACCAACCGATATGCTCACGTGCCCACGAGAGTCGCTGCAAGCGATGTCGTTCTGTCAGTAAAGGCACTCGAGTCGGTCTTCTGCTGGAATAGCCCAAGAAATCCAAATTTCTCCGCACAGTTCTAGCAGACACGTCCATTGTACGTCCCACATTGATTTCTACGGTGATTTGACGCAGTGTTGCTTGTCTGTTAGAATTTACGACTCTTTGCAGACGTCGCCGGTCTCGATCTTTAAGTGCAGGCAGTCGACCACTGCGCTGTCCATGGTGGGATGTTATGCCTGAAATTTCATACTCTCGGCACACTCTTGACACAGTGGATCTGGGAATGTTGAATTCTCTAACGATTTCCGAAATGGCATGACCCATGCGTCTAGCTCCAACTAACATTCCGCGTTCAAAGTCTGTTAATTTCACGTCGTGCGGTCATCATCACGTTAAAACCTCTTCACATGAATAACTTGAACAGAAATGAAAGCTCTGTAAAAGCACTGCGCATTTATACCTGTTCTATGCGATGCTACTGCCATCTGAAAATTTGCATATTGCTATCCCATGACTTTTGTCACTTCAGTGTATTTCATGTAATTAAAATTTAAAAAAATGAAAATTTACAGCATAAATTATTATAGGCGGAATCACACCTCAGGCTTCGGCATGACAAAAGCTCTCTTCCAACTCCACTTAACATATATCAACTCTAAAACTTCGTTTGATACAACACGAAACATATATTAATAATTGTACTATTTTTATTGTATGTAATGTTTTGGTGTCTTGAATAAATTTGGACACCGACTCCGACTGCCGGCTTACGAAAAGACCCTGGCAGTCATCCTACGGCAGTCGGTAGGTGCACTCACTCACATATAACCCACGTACATACATTAGGAAGTTAAGTAACACGTTTTAGTGTTCCAGTATCACGGTTGAATGCCAATCTAAAGCGTGACAGAAATGCTAATTTCTTTTGTTCGTATCTTTTAGAAAACTCACCACATTTTGAAGAATATGACACTTTTATGACAGGATTCAGATCTGTTCCTTTTTTTACTCAAGTATGCTATTTTTGGTGTTCAAATCTACACCTTAATGAAGCATTTTTTATGACTTTTTAAAACTAAATTTTGCATAAGTATCAAATTTTTTCTGATCGCTATAAGTAGGTGTTTCAAATCATCTGTATTACTCTACTCGGTTTAATTGCTTTTACGCAAAGATTTTATTGCTTTTACGCAATTCACACACCGAAGAGTGAGTCACTTGTAGTTCTAAAACAAGAAAATAAAATTTTTGTCAGTGAAGTTTGGGAGAGAAGATGCCGTATCATGTGCTGCACATACAAGAATCAACAAAAACAGCTAGCCACTCAGTTAGAATGAAGGAGCATGCATATCAAGAGTGTACATAAATTGGTTTTGATTTCTCACAGGTTTAAGGAATATTATTTATAGTATTTTGTCATTTTTGGCTCTCTGTTGAGTACGCGAAAAAGTGTTAAATACCTTTGGTTAAGACGCCGTATTTGGGGTAGATGCTGTCGCTTTTCGACACAACCTGGAGAAAACAATGGTTCTACTCAAAAAATAGACCTAGAAAACTATACCGAACTGTCGGAAAAAATGTAATTCAATAAAATGCATTGTATACAGCAGTTTGCGCAAAAAGTCGTGTACGGCATCTTCCTCCTACGGAAATTGCACAAAAGGCATCTTCCCCAACTGTTTGGGAAGATGGAGAGATGGAATATTTTGTGGATAAAATGGAATTTTAAAAATAAAACCAATGCCCCATCTTAATATATAAAAATTACGTGTCCCTGTGTTTGTGGCCAATGGACTCCTAAGCTACTGAACCGATTTTAACCAAATTTTACACGCAGTTTCAGTTTGGTCCAACTTAAATGATAGGATAGTTTTTACCTCAATTTAGGACCGCAATATATTTTTTATTGCGAATTATGTATTTAGCTACCAGCTTTTCTGTGTTCTTGGCTAAGCCTTTTTACTAACCTCCATGTCTGAGCGACATAAAGCACACGTTCTGGCAGCTTCTGGAGCTCAGTAAACAAGTAATAATCTTTCTTATAATATATAAAAATTACGTGTCCCTGTGTTTGTGTCCCATGGACTCCTCAGCTACTTAACCGATTTTAACCAAATTTTGAACGCAGTTTCAGTTTGGTCCAACCTAAATGATAGGATAGTTTTTATGTCAATTTAAGACCGCAATATATTTTTTATTGCAAATTATCTATTTAGCTACCAGCTTTTCTGTATTCTTGGCTAAAATTCTTTAAACATACTCGGAATGCCACCACATAATCTGCGGTTAAAAATTGGTTCACCCATAGTTCTTTTACGTAATTTAAATCCACCGAGATTATGCAATGGTACGCGTTTAGTTATCAAAAAAATCACCGGGAACATTATTGAGGCAATCATTTTGACTGGCAAGTTTAAAGATGAAGTAGTTCTGTTGCCACGTATCCCAATGACACCGTCAGAATCTTCAATACCCTTCAAAAGGCTACAGTTTCCCATTCGTTTAGCTTTCGCCATGTCCATTAATAAGTCCCAAGGACAAACAATGTCAATTTGCGGTTTAGATTTAGAAAATCCATGTTTTTCCCATGGGCAACTATAGGTCGCTTGCTCCCGTGTGGGAAAACCGTCCAATCTATTTTTGTTTACAAGAGACAGATTAACAAAGAATATTGTGCACCGATTAGTGTTGAGTTAAACTGAAATTAAAAATGCTTATAATTCAAAAAATAACAAATAATATTGGTTAATTATCTACCCTACCTACATTATTAAAAAATAAAATGTAACATTAAAAAATAAAATGTTACAATAGCAATTAGCAAATTTTTAATTAACTCAATTGTTACAAGCTTGAATATAATATTTCTAAGTACTAAAATGCTACATTTTTTGTTGATTTGTTGTTTCTAGCAAACTTAGGAAATTTTTGTTCGATTGTTTTCATGTTTTGACCTCAAATTCATATTTACATAAAGTTGATCTCTATAACGGTAATAAAGTTTTTCGTTTCTATTGAAACATTATAGTTTAACCCATACCTTAGCCACAGCAACGCGTGGCCGGGTCAGCTAGTTTTATATAAAATAAAGTCAAAAATTACGGCGTCTTCCCCAATCTACTCTATGTTTCAATATTTTTTCTCACCAAGAATTTAAGCTGGAAGTAATCATTTAGAATCTATTTTCATTTAGTTCTAAGTCGATTCCTTTTTCTTAACGGTTCCGTAAAAATTCCCATCTCTCCATAGCTCAGAACAATTTTTAAGCCGCCCCCGATGCTAACTTTTACAAAGCCAATAGAATAAGTCGGGGTGTCGCAAACAATAACGTCTGCCGGATTTTATTTTCACAACCGCTTTCAAAAGAACACAAATCCATTTAGAGAACATATCGGAGAAATGATTTAGAACGGGGTTGCCTGCC
The DNA here is from genome assembly GCA_038373865.1 of Uloborus plumipes. Taxonomy (NCBI): domain Eukaryota; kingdom Metazoa; phylum Arthropoda; class Arachnida; order Araneae; family Uloboridae; genus Uloborus; species Uloborus plumipes. The sequence continues at coordinate 63,110 of JAXGGA010002310.1, forward strand.
CGCTTCCACCTGAGCGGAATGAGAAAAACGAACGAGCGGTTTTGTAGAATTCAAACAAAGCCTAATGAGTTCATTTATTCTAAAAACAAAGGCTTTGAATTAGCGAATGCATTGCTTGTGAATTTTTGATGACCCGTACTAAACAGTCCTATTGTCTTGGGATGCCATTTTGTGATGACTATTTCGGCTAACTAGAAGTACAGTTTCCTCTTTTTATGCAATTAGACAGAGGGAGAATTTAGACTGCTTTGTTTTTAGGAAACAGTTTAAAGTGGAGTTGTGACGTTTGTTAATGGCAAACACGCTGAGTTTTTGTATTTAATTTGCTCAATTAGAGTTTTTTTCCCTCTACATACGTTCTTTGGGCTTGTATGTACAGTGTTTACATCTGCTGTATGTAAAGTAACATTAGTGAGTATTTATTCTGAGATTGAAGTTAAAAGATTACGGATATGAAAAGTATTATATTTTTAAATTATAATCAAGTTTTTATTACTGTCGCAAAAATTAAATATATTCTGAGATTTCAAAATCATGCTTAAAATTTAGAATTGCTAATGTCCATTCAATTACTAAATAAATTACCATTAACGTAAAATATTTCTCAAATAAACATAAGAAGAAGTAACACAATCATTCATTATTACATGAAAATTTAGAATATTCACAAAGAAATATATTTTGCCACGCACAAAAAATCATTAAACAAACACTAACTTTGAAATCCGGCATTTTCATTACGCCCAACAAGAAAAACGTGAAAAATGTTTCTTCGAAATAAAGTAATTTCTTTTTAAAAAAAAAGAAGAAAAATCACTTCAATAAATCATATGACTTTCTCCCAAATCTTATTTTTAAAATGAGGTATTTATTCACATAGTTTCTCTTCTGCATCGAAGTGAATTTCTTTTCTGTTAGTATTTCAGTGCTTTTCTGACGACTTGGCTTTCCATTTTCAATTGTATTCCTTTTAGTTCTGCATTAGCAGGTTGCAGTTTTTTTTTAACCTAAACGTGGTTTTATAATGTCTTTTGTATAAACATCTTATTCCCTTGATAAACTTTTTTCTACATGACCTGTCTTTCTTTCTTTAAGTTAAAATGCAAGAATTTTGTATTAATAGAATTAGAAAGTTTTTAAAAGTGTTACAAAAAAAACAAACAAAAAAAAAAACAATATCAAACAGATTTCAGCAAAATTCAAAGGAAATTTATAATTAGTGATAATGTATCAAAAATAAATAGGCATGCTGTATTTGAACATATATGCTTTTCTATTGTTTGTGATATCTACGTACCTCATAACATAGCAGAAAAAATAGTATTTATTCGAGTACATGTTGATATTTCCCTATATTTTCGGACTATTTTTACAGCGTTGCAACTATTCCTCAAAATAATTCGAATTCTTATTCATCTTTTGGGTTTTTTGATGTAGAGAAAGATGGGATAACAAATCGGACTTAAGCAAAAGTTCATTGAGATTTTTTCTCCCTCAATATTTCACCAGTTTGAATTTTATGAACAAACTTTCGTATACTTTTACGAACCAATGAAATTAAACTATATTTAAAAAATAATCATTACACGTAACGCAGCAAAGTTTATCCTTTAAACTTTCTTCTTTAAAGTTGTGATGAATCATACTAAACAAGCTAAAGAAAGCATGTATGCAAGAAAGTCAACACACTTTGTAATGAACAACTATTATCTCGCTTTGTATGAAACAAGGTAATTTTGCCTCGTCGAGAACAAGTTTTAAGGAAAACATTAAACGTCATTCTAGTTAATTCTAAGATGTTTATAACTCTTGAAAGTTAGTTTTTAAAGTGTAATTCTACCTCATTAAGTAAAAAATCTAGGTGAAATAATTCTGACTTCAGTAAAGAAATTCTAACTCGATGAAATTCACTTCTTTAGAGTTCTCATGTTTAGATGTTCTTAGGTGAAAAATTCATTAATATTTTAATCATGATCAACGTCAGTAAATTCAAAGTTGTTTATGTCAACAATAGGAAAAATCTTTCAGGTTATTATAAAGTTAGTAAAATATTAAATCAGCTGTGTTGAAACGTAAAATTTTTGTAATAAAATTTCATACACCGTCCATGTCTCCGGTGTATATTTAAAGCCAGAACTTAGCATTTAGTAAGATAAAGGGATAATGCTATCAGAATTTTTACATTGCAGTCTTTCTGATGAATAAGTCTAGTACTTGCTTCGAGTTGAATGTTTTCTGTGCAAAAAGTGGATACTGAGTTTTCGATTGTTGCTATCGTTTAAATTTCACATCAGGACTATCAGTGCGGAAAATCGCGAACATTCTCAAGAGCTCCCATTTCAAAGCTACGATCTGATGGGTCGTCAGATTTCGAAGTGCTCAGAAAAAAGGGTCAGCGAACACCACTCCCGGCTAATATTCAATTCTTCCCATTTTCAGCCGATTAGTTAAAATTTTATCGCCTTCGGAATGTTTTGGTTTCTCAAACGCCCCCTCCCCCGTTTAATGTACTTTATCTAAATCGCTTTAATTTTGACATCGTTTGTAATGTGGTGACAACTTTCACAGGTGTTCCCCTTAATGTTCCTTCAAGGCAATAGGTAGTTAGATAGCAGTGGGGCAATTCATCGTCAACTGAAAGTCTGAAGTTTAGAAAAAAAAATCTTGCAGGGAGAGAACATTAAGATAGCAATGGGGAGGAGCTGCTATCTGCGCAGGCGATAAAACCTGTTATTTTGCTCTGTAAAAACCAAAACAGCCATTCCCGGCACGGGGAGTTTGATTGAACAGCTTCCGCAGCGTCACTTCCGGTCTTATCGGGACGCTTTTTGACAAGAGGTGGCGCTGCTAATGACTGATGGGCCGAGCCATTGCCAGAACCGACAATTAAAAATGCAGCAGATTGAAAAATCATTGCTGGGGGAGTCGGCCCATTGTCTGCCTTTCCACGGAGTCCGGGTTATTTTTCTTAATGGGTCCCGCTGCCCCCAAATTACCACAATTACCAGAAAGAGCCCCTTCCTCCGCGGAACGATAGAAAACGATATCCCATAATCGAACATTTTTGGTCGTTCGGCGACTGCTTTTAGTTCTAAAAAGTTTCGGAGAGGTGGCCATTATGCTGGCGTTTAACGAGCCGCGGAATGGTGTTGCCACTCCCGCTTTTAAAACTCGGCGGGGGAAGAGTGTAAATTTAAAAGGGGGGATTGTTTATCGCAAACAGAGTGAGTGAATGGTCGTTGAAATTCGAAACAGGAAATCGTTTCTCGCTGTGGGTGTTTTTAATTGCTTATAGTCGATGAAGAAAACGGCCCCTTTATATCCTTTCTTGCTCGAACGATGTTTCTGTGATTGACACGTTGTTTGCGAAGGAAAGGAGGAAACGCATAAAGATTGCGGCGTCCCCTCCCCCATTCGCCCCACATCACAGAGAAAGAGAGAGAGAGCACAGGCAACTGTTACGTTTGAACTTGTGTTGCTTTATGCACAACGAGCCTCAGGACTCGTGTACTCTGGATAAATCTTTTCAGTCGTATGAACTATTTTCACTTAACTCCAGCTCCAGGGGGGTGTAATAACACTATTTATACTCGTTGCTGATAAAGTCTTGTACTGATGAAGAAAATTCATCAAAAACTATTTCAGATTTAAACATAATTCATTTTCAATTTTGATTATCTTAAACAGTTTTTCTGTACCTTAATGCATTTCTGCGTGTGAAATTTTCGTAGTTCTGCTAAGATTCAGATGATTGTCAACTTTATGGCGTGCACTAGTGCAGCCAACATTCTCACATTTTCCTTCAGCAGAGAGGGTAAGCTTTGGTCATTGCAGCCCTTTTATGGGTATAAAATGCAGTAACAGAAATGGCAATCGCCGTGCTGGTAATGCAGTATTTTTTCTGGGGGGGGGGGAGGGGAGGTGGGTGGAGGGGTTCTACAATATATTCTATGAAAAGTAATATTTGTCTTGATTAATATGTTTGAATTAGGAGACCTTCCGAATTGTGGACAGTAATTTCGTCCATGAAAGATGTATTTATTTTAATTTTTTCAAGAAAATTATCTTTAAGAACTCCATCTTTTATTTTTTGAAAAATTACATTTTTTTACAAAAATTTTGGAGTTTTGATTTAGAAACCAGTGAATTTGTGTGACTCCGGTCAAAGTTCCAGGTATCCCCAATATACCGAAGAAGCTAGGCTAGTTGGGATGGATACAGAAAGTTTTTGGAGGTGGCACAATAGAGTAAAAAGTGGCTCACTCGTGAAATTTTCACAAAAAATTCTTATGAGATTATTTTTCAAACGTGCTTTTATATCGATTAAGCAAATTAATCGACTTTAAAGTGCATAAATATTATGTACTAATTTATTTTGAATGCAGTAAAATTCATAACTTATCAACTGGCTTCCATGACTTAAATGCTAAAATATCGTGCGCATACATACTCTTAAAAATATTCCTGATTCTGTCAATTAAAAATTATTGGGCAATTCGCGTGCCCTTCAATTTGAAACCAGTGAGTTAAGTAAGTAAAATACATTCTTTCACATGGACTTCCTACTCCAATTTTGCTACGATAATAAACAAGAGGGATTTTATTTAAATACGTTTTATCTTTTATACATAAACATATTATTACAGTTTGTACTTTAAAAATTTATAACATGGGGGAATGAATTAAAAATCATTTAATGGGAGAATTAAATTTTTTGAAACCCCTTAGCAAGTGCCTTGTACACTACCCTCGCAAAATCTGCTATTTCAAGCTGAAAACCTCTATATTAGTGGATGACGCGGAGCGAAAATATTTCGTGTTAACGTGAGCAGCTGGAACTGCAATTCAGTCGTCAAAACAAACATGAATAAAATTCACTTGGAACGATATGCCCATCCTTTTCTGAACAATTTCGATTTAAGATTTACTGTACCTCAAGAAGCACAAACAGTTTTCTACTTAGTGTGTTACCAACGTTTTGCATTTTAATTATGGATTTTATTTAAAAAAGAAAAAAAAACCAAAAGAATGGGGCAATCCCTTTTTTAGTGGAAAAATGAAAGGCCACTGGGCAAGAGCAAATCACCAAATAATGTTAGCAATATATGCTGTAACTATGGAATAGTGAGTTTTTTTTAACTAACTGTTCGGTGAATACTTGACTCTTGAAAGTGTTTCCCCCTATAGCGCAACTAGGGAAAGTTGTTTTCCTTGCACTAGCATTGTAGTGACACGGTAGCAAGTTTTACAGAAAAAAGGATATCCAATGACGTACACCGAAAAATACGGAAAGAAATCTTAAAATGTAAATGTTTATAGTAAATTCTAAACCTTCATTTTAAATTTTCAAAATAAGTATATTAGTGTTGATTGTTCAGCAAAGATCTCATCCTTCAAAATGCGGTACCGCTAAGTTTTAAAAAAGCTCTCGCATCGGTAAGCCGGTTATAACATTTTTTGGTTGGTTTTAAATTACCCTTAAAACGAACTAAACGTTTTCTCATTCTATTTAATACAATAAAAATATTTAACTGTCAAAGATATTTTTTTTGAAATACCTCGTTTAGAGTGTTTAGTTCCCCCTCCCCCACCTACAGCTGCGATAATTGAATATTGAGAAATCTTTGAGAATTAGACTGTGAAATTCCACTAACATAAGGAGTGAATGGCGTAATCTATGCTCTAACACGAGTTCAAGAAAAGCAAACTTCTTGTAGGATTAACAAAAAAAGAAAACTCAAGCGAGAAAAAGTTACATTTCAAAAGTTCGTACAACTGATGTGAAATTTCTGTTATGCAAGAAGGAAAATAACGATGTTTAATCCTTAACTTCCCACTGTTGCATTTCTGCAACATATGATTTATTTTAATTTAAAACTCATTTTTTTTTAAAATTACATACAAATCAGTTATCTGATTAAAATAAGATAATTGCAACGAAATACATGCCAATTTTGTCACTAGTTGACAGCACATTTTCCCCAGAAATCACAATAATTATAAAAATATCTGATGCTTCAGAACTGTGTCTTTACTATAAAAAGAATACATTATATTTTATGCTTCCTCTTGTTTATTGAAGATATAAATTACCAGGTAATAAATTTGAGCACTTTACATTCATTTAAAATTAATTTTAATTCTCTATTGGAAAACATTTTTAAGATATTTGATGTTATTAAATACGCTGCCACAAACAAAAAACTGACTGAAATTCAATTTAAAACTTTTTTTTTTTTTAAATATTTTTCATCATTATTATTACGTAAGAACTAACTGATATAATGTTTTCATAGAAATTAAAAAATTTCGAAGTTAAGGGTTAACTGATAAAAAGAACAATGTCAAAGGTTATATCCAAAAAAGAAACGAAACATGATGATATTTAGAACATCAAAAATTGCAAATAACGAACTTTTTTCTAAATAATTAAACAACGAAGTTAACGCAGTAAAAAGGGCAGTGAATGGTTGTAATGAAAAACGTGGTACAATCAGTTTAAAATGAGATAACAATAAAGTTTATCCAACTTATATTACATAATTTTATTTAATGATGCTTCACTATAATTTAAAATTTGGCTGGTTATCACTATCGTTGAACTTCATGTATAAAAGTGCATTGTTGCATTAGCGTAGGAAGACATGAAATTAGTATTAACTAGCTTTTTATGGGATTTTTCAGTAACGTTTTGAGTTTGCGGAGTGCACACAAAATAACTATTCACTCACAGATAATTTTCCAATTAAAGTTACTTACCTTTTTATACTGAATGTTTATTCTTTATACATGCATTTATATCTGTTATTCTTACACTTCGGAATTTATTAAAACGGGGAAAATCATTTCAATTTTTCTTACTTTCGATTTGCGTCGAAAAGAAGATATCGATACAGAAAAATAGCAAACTGAATTGTAATGGAATATTATATTACCCATTGAAGCTCGACTATTCTTAATCCAGCATGTTTTCTATCAGAGAAACTGATATTCCATTGGGTGCCAAAGGCAGGCTCACAGTGACGTCACAGCATTAAAAACAGCCGCCCTCCTTTGAATGGCCGCACTTTTGCTAAAGCGAAAATGGAGAGTTTTCGCATATAAAACCACCATTTACAAAAAAGGAACCTCTCGAAAATGGATAATTTTTACCCTCTTTGTGAGGTGTCAGAACCACATAAAAAAGCTCATTTTTTATTCCATCTTGCCTCCATAGAACTTCACATTTCGTAGGCAGACGACAGTCGCTCACTGTCCCTGTAACCGCGACTGGAAACAGTATTTTTTGAGAGGGAATTGATGCAGACATCTCGGTTTCGAATGCGTATGCGGCTTTTTGTGTGTAGAGACATTGTCATATCGGCTGGGCCCTCGCCCCCTGGGAATGTTCTAACAGAAAAGGCAGAATTTTGGACTTTCTCAGTATGCAAAAAAATCGTCTATGGGGAAGGCGAGAAAATCCGTTAGCCAAACAAACGTGCGTTTTGTGCTTTAAAATAGGTCTCTTAGAATTCCGGACTTGAAAGGGATGGTATTTTGTGCTGAGTTTTTTTTTTTTTTTTTTGCATACAAGAAGGGTTGTCCAGCTCAAAAGCGAGAGGGGGAGGGGAGCAGACGACTCTTTTTCGTTCCAATCTCGCGTGGGGTTGACACAATTCGGAGATACGGAAAGGGGGTGATTAATTCCCCAGAGGGTAAAGCACCATTTCTCCTACCCATTTGAAGATTGTGAAGAAATGATACCTGATGAAAACTTTTTTCTTTATTTAAATCTTTTTTATATTTCTCTACTTTTCTTTTTTTTTCTTTTTTTGTTTTTTAAATTATAAAATTTTTTATGCACATTAAAGCATTAAAAGTTGATAGAAAAAATTGTACTCTAGAGCAGCTTAGCGATGAATGCGAACAAAAACTTTTATTTCGCTAAATTGTTGATATTTATACAGGGTGGAGCAGAACAGCTTGCTTATTTGGCACTTAAGGAAAGCAATTCATGATGCAGTAGTACGAATTTTAATCCTTAAACACCATAAAAAACAACATTGAAAATTTTTATTTACCCAATATCAAAGAGTGTGTCAGGCAAATGGTGTCCATTAGGGTAGATTGGGTAAAGAAGCCGTATTAGGAAAAATGCCGTATCATGCGTTTCACCCACAAGCATAAATAAAAACAGCTTGCTTGTCAATTGCAATGAAGGAGCGTGCACATTGAGAATATACGTAAATTGTTGTTGATTTGCCTCAGGTATAAGGGGTGTTTTTATGCAGTTTTGTTGTTTTAATCGTTCTGATGAGTACCCGAAATCTCGTGTAATACCGCCACATTTTTTCAGGAGGAAGATGCCATGACTTTGCGATACGTCCCTATAGGAGGAAATGATCCTACTCGAAACATAGACCTGGAAAACTACACCGTAAAGTTGGAAAAATGTAATTCGAGAAAGTATTCGAGAAAGTACATTGTATGCAGCAGTTGGATCCATATATCGTGTACAGTCAGTCATCTTAACTTAAGTACAGTTTGCCTGACCGCATTTTACCATTAGATATAGGTAAGATAAAGAATTGAAGGGTTTTGTTATCATTAATTTTCGGTGGTAAAAATTGTTTTTCAAAGCGAAACCTTTTTTGTACCAGTAAAAAAAGTCCGTATTTCGTTGATGAATTGGACTTTTAAAATAAAACAAATGCTCTATCTACTTATATTAAAAACCGAGTATCTATCTATCTTTCTTTCTTTCTTTCTTTCTTTCTTTCTATCTTTCTTTCTAACTATCTATCTATGTCACGCTTCTTTCTCCTGAACGCCAATGAACTGAAAGTCGAACCAGGTACCGATAGATAGGTAATTTTTCAGGCTTCATTAGTTTCAATTTATATAATTATACGATTTTAATTAGCGAAGATATCAATTAATAAGTAGTCAAGTTTAAAGCGATTAAGCCTAATAAATGATTAAACTTCCAAGACATTTATTTCTTACCGTTGCCATTTTGAATAAAAACGTTAATTAAATTATTGAACTGCTTAAAATTCCAAGATATTTATTTCCTACTGTTGCCATTTTGAATTAAAACGTTAATTAAATTATTGAACTATTTAAAATTCCAAGATATTTATTTCTTTCCGTTGCGATTTTTAAATTAAAACGTTAATTAAGTTGAACTTTTTAAAATGAAAGAGTGTTATTTTTTTTCCATTGTCATTTTGAATACGTGTTATAACAAAGTTCTAACAATTGTTTTTATTCTAATTATTAATGACATATTTTTTCTCTGGTACCATTTTGAAAATGTGTTTTTAAATAAAATTGCAATTGCGGTTTTTAGAAGGGACTTTTTTTGGCTGCGATCCAAATATTAAAAGAACTTTTTCGTTTAGAATTTTGCAATTAATTTTACAGGAACAAAGCGGTTTGGAAATAATTGTTTTTGGAAAGGAATTTTATTTGTTATTCAGGGAGAGTGCTAAGTATGCGCTACTTGACATCGTCTTTATTTTTGAGGAAGCGTGTGCAAATAATTCGATTGATTCTTTGATGCAGGAAAGCATTTTAGCGAGCCGCTTTAGCGGGGAGTAGTTTATTAAACTTTTCCTTGGTACTTTAAAGGCGAGCCGCCTTGGCGGCGAGTAGTTTATTGAAATTTTCTTCGCTACTGTAAAGGCGAGCCGCCTTGACGGCGAGTTAACTGTTTAAACTTTCCTCATTACTTTAAAGGCGAGCCGCCTTGGTGGCGAGTAGTTTTCTCAAACTGCCTTCACTACATTACAGCCCGTGCAACGCCGGGCCACGCAGCTAGTTTTATATTAAATAGCGTTGAAAACTTAAGCATCTTCTCTCAGTATATCCTATTTAATATGCCAGGCGATTTTAAAAGTTATTTCCAACTCGCTGCAACAACTCCACGGTTATGTTGGCAACAGCTTGAAAAATGTTGTTCTTTGAACGATTAAGGGTCGTAGGGCGATCGTTGTGGACCCATGACTTGAAGTAACCACACCAATAGTAGTCACAGGGTGCTGCTACTATGGAGCGGAATATTGAAACGGGCAAGGAAAGCCCGCTGCGTAACAAAGATGGAATGACCATTAGTAAAATACACCTCGACGGCGAAAGCCTGCTGCGTCTTTGTCCAGTCAATAACGGCTGCTTACTTTAGCGGGTTATAAACGTTAAGCTAGTAGCAGCGCAGCTCTACGTCAGGACTTTCAACTTAAATAAGCAAGTTGCTCCGTCCCACCCTGCATTAAGAAAGCAGAACGATTTCTGCATAAATCATTTTGCATAAAGCTGCCTTTCATGTTCTACTTCATAACGCAGTAGGAATCGCGCTAACAAGATATTTCCTTTTTCAAGTGCAGTTTCTACTAATTTTAACTGATAACTAGAACGTTAATCAAATAAAATTACGAAACATCTGTACATTCATAATAATTCATAACAACGCAAAGTAATTGGCGGAGTCTTAAAAAAAATTAAAGAAAAACCAAAAAGTGTGAGCCAAGCGATACGTTCATTCCGATATTTGTATTCAACATTGTGTGCAATTATTGTATCATAAACAATTAATACAGGATCAGTTTTTAATAAAAATCCTGACATGATGAATATACCAAACATTAGGCTATTTTTATGAATAGACTCTGTAAAACCAAATTATTTGTTTTTACACTTGGATAAAAAAAAATTCTGCATTGAGTTTTCACATGTAAAACATTTATAAACCAATCCTTTAAGCATATTCCTTAAAAGTTTATTATTTTAAAGAAACCTCATACATCTATTATTATTATTTTTTTGTAAAATAGCTTTCGGCACTGGAAATGTTTTCATGAAAATTACTGATATTTATTTAGTTTCTTTTCAGTACATGTTTCTTAAATCTTTCCTACCGAACAGAAAGCCATCAAGTGATTTTCTGCACCTATTTCAAATATCATATTTCAACAGAACTCTAAACTTAAATGTTACTCTGATGCTTACTTTTAAGTATTTTTCTGATTTTAAACGCTTTGATATCGCATTTATTTTGAAGACTCCTTCTACCGATTTTTTTGAAAACATTTTCCTAACTTTCTTTCAAGAATTTTTTGCTCGCAATACGTTTGTGTCTTAAAAATGAAAAAAAAAAAAGAAGTAAATTATTTTATTTACTGTAAAAATATTTTTTTTTTTTCGTGAGGCTAGTCCATCGTAAGTAGAAAAACTTAAGCGCCTATAGAGACCCCCGCCCCATATCTTCCTTTTCTGTTAATATAAAATTTTCGGCTGGAAAATTTACCAATTTCTTCATTTTTGTAAAAATTATGGCACACGAAAAAAACTGCTCTTACAGTAGTTATTCACATTCATAGAAATTCAATGTGAACGAGCAGAAGATTAATAAAATACGCAAATTAAAAAAAGTGCATTGAAATTCGTCATATTTTTAGAATCTCAACAATAAGCATAAAAATATAAAAATTACCTTTTACTTGCATAAAGTTTAAAACTCGTTGCCTTTTGTTTTTAATTAAAGCCCTAAGATATAGTTTGAATAAAAGTGAAAAAAAAAAAAAAAATCTTTCCCTTTCCTTCTAACACAATATGCTCTCTATGGACAATTCCCCCTCGCCACAAACAGCGGTCTCCCTGTGCAAGGAATTTCTCATTACATTACTGCCCGACCACTTATAGAACAATTCATACTTTCGCCACCACACATCCAGGTATTCTCGTAAACACTCAATTACTGCGGTCCTAATCGGAAACATAGGACCTGGCCTCTCCACGCATTTTTCCTCTCCCGAGAGGAGAATTATGATGCCTCAAGTGGCAACATCTCATGCGAGGGACGATTCTTTTTCTTGTTAGGCCGTTAATAATGGGAAGTCTCGGAAGGTTTTTGTGTTTACTATTGTAGCGGCAGATTTAATTTCGCGGTTTCTTTTCCCGAGTTTCGCAAATAGAATATGGATGTAATATGGCTGCTTTATAATAAAAATTCTTTGTGCTTTGGAAACAATAACATATAAAGAAATTGAACTTTTTTCAGAAAATAATAACACGTTAATGAAATAAATAAATATAATAAAGCTTATGTAACTAAACAACTCACCATTGATTTTACATTACTATTACATAATTATGAGTTAAAACAAAATTTCTGATCATTAAAATACACGTTTCTTTCATTAAACCCAAGTACCCAAATTAGATAAGCAATTTCAATATCGTTTGAGATATGTGATTAATAGATTTTTTTAAAAATATTTTTCTTGCCTCTTTTAAATGCAAACTGATTCGGGTCAAACAATAGTTAGTTAAGAAGCGTAATTGAATGTCATGTACTAATATTTAATGATGATATTCTCAAATAACTTATTTATAATAATAATTTACTATACTTATCAATGGAAATATAGGTATGCTTTTTTATTCATTTTTTCCAGGTACTTATTTTAAATTTGTAAGAAAAGCAGTCGAAAACTTTGTACAATTGATGAAGTTAAAAATACAAGACAACGTGTCTACAAGTACAAATAAAAGGTTAAAATAGAGTTAGAAAACTCTAGCAGATAGCTATTTCGGGGCTATTATGAATGAAGCGCCATCATCAGTGTAAAAAGATGATGGTTCACTGACACCAGTCAAGTGAACCAGGAATGCGAGAAACGTGAGGGTAAATAAACAGAACAGGAAGAGTAGGTACGCAGAAACTATTACGTCAAGGGTTATTATATCTGGAAAAATTCAGATTTAGTTGTCAATGATCTGTCTAGCACCCCTCCTTTCCCGAACATTTGGAAATCTCTTATTTAAAAACTTTTTTGTCTGTGACGTAATTTTTTGTTGCGCAGTTGTCATGTCCAACCCTTGACGTAATAGTTTCTGCGTACCTACTCTTCCTGTTCTGTTTATTTACCCTCACGTTTCTCGCATTCCTGGTTCACTTGACTGGTGTCAGTGAACCATCATCTTTTTACACTGATGATGGGGCTTCATTCATAATAGCCCCGAAATAGCTATCTGCTAGAGTTTTCTAACTCTATTTTAACCTTTTATTTGTACTTGTAGACACGTTGTCTTGTATTTTTAACTTCACTTATTTTAAATTTAATTATTTTCGAAAATTATCTATTTTAAGAAATATTCTTTTATATATAAAAAATAAGTTGAAGAATTTGTTCTGTTAAAACATCACATTAAATTTACAGAAAAAGAACAAAAAAGGGAATCATTGTTTAATCAGTAAACATGTTAAAAATAGTTTTCTGGATTAAAGTAAGAAAATATGTTTGTTTCATTAACTAAGAATCATATATACTTAAGATGAATGATGATTTTTTAAAATCAAAATGTTTTTATCAACATGTTCCATCATGTTTTTCTAGCTGTGTATACAATACTTAATTAATTATTAGTTTTTAAAATGAGTATTTGTGACGGAAGCTATATTTAGAAATTTTAGAACAGTCGGCGAGACACAATTGTGGTATCCTGATTAAACAGCACGATCAAAAAAAGTGCTATAGAGTTGAAAACCATGCAGTTTCTATATTTCTTAAGTTACATTATCTGCAAAAATCCTTGTCAATTCGACTTTTTAACTCTTACCAAAAAAAAAAAAAAACAATGAAAAATTAATTGTTATTTTAAAGTAGATTTTGCCAGTAAAGTAACAAACTGATTTCTAAGCTAATCTTGGATTTGCCTGGAAGCTAATCTTAGGTCTAGCAAATATAGATTTATAAATTTGAACATTTGAAACTTTTTATATAATGCAAGTTTTCGAAGCTTTCTTCGATTCACACTAAGTTATCAGTTTAAATGTGTTTTTAAAAGTATTTTTCCTTCCACTAAGTACTTGTTAAAAATTTCTTCTAAATTCGAGAACACAAAACTTCTCTGCGCAACACGACAGCAGAAGCGAATACTCTCTCTCCCTCTCTCTTTTTTAAAAGTGAATACGTGTTTTTTTTTTTTTTTTAAAGATAGGTAACAAGTAAATAGGATTTTAATTTCAAATAGTTTTTCACTTCAAATAAGTTTCGTATTGAAAATATTTTAAATAACGTATATATATACAGGGTGTCCACTCCAATCGTGGACCAATAGCTAATTTCTAAACCGTTAGAGATAAGCATATAGTTTATTTAGGAAAAAATCTCCAAATTATGAAAGGAATTTTGGGTCTATTCAATGTTTTTCAAAAAATCAAATTTTGAAAGAGTTACGAAATTTAAATTTTTATACAGCCCCCCAGTCCTATCAATCATATTTAGTAAAACATTCTCAACACTGTAACGTTTAAAACTAAAAAAAAATCACTCTTCTACCTCAAAAATTGATCGAGTTATGACGTTTTGAAAAATCAAGATTTTGCATTATTTCATGACGTCATCGAGAGATCTCTCAAGGGACCGTATGCGAAATCCTTCAAAATCTTGATTTTTCAAAACGTCATAACTCGGTCAATTTTTGAGGTAGAAGAGTGATTTTTTTTTAGTTTTAAACGTTACAGTGTTGAGAATGTTTTACTAAATATGATTGATAGGACTGGGGGGCTGTATAAAAATTTAAATTTCGTAACTCTTTCAAAATTTGATTTTTTGAAAAACATTGAATAGACCCAAAATTCCTTTCATAATTTGGAGATTTTTTCCTAAATGAACTATATGCTTATCTCTAACGGTTTAGAAATTAGCTATTGGTCCACGATTGGAGTGGACACCCTGTATATATTTTAATCTAAAGACTATTTCAATAAGTTTGGTTCGCACTAAAAAGTATAAAATAATAGAGGTGTACGATTTCTGAATTAAAACACTGCAAAACTGCATTTTTAATCTTTATATAATTATATTTCGGTTAATTCTACAATACCAAATAAAAGTTAAACTAAACCAATAAAATTTTAAAGAATAAATAGAGGATATACAGCTTTGCACGAATGCCTTTAATTCTACTTCCTATGTTTCTTTTTCTCTTAATCTGTAATTGAAAATTTATTGACAAATTTTATTTACATAATCAACCTAAATGTAAAGATATTATGATCCAAAAGGCAGTTTTAAAGTGTTGTGGTCAAGAAATCGTATATTTCTTTTACTTCATTTTTTAGTGAGAACAAAGCTTATAGAAGTAGTCATTACAATTTAAAAAAATGTATATGCATTTAAATTTTATTTTATGTGTTTCAGGGTACAGTACATTGAAAGTATAAACTACTTAAATGAAATACCAGACAGGAGCAAAATAGCTGTTATGGATGTTAAAAGCCACATAGCTACGTACTTTATACAGCCTTCTTGATTTAAAGTATTGAAATAAGCAATTTAAAACCTCATTTTGCCATAGTATTTTAGTGGCCTGTGATTTTGGGGCTATTGAGTTAGAGACCCTAGATAGGACCTGCTGATGAGATTAATGGTAAATCGAGTCCGGTTCGTGACCTTTCAATGAAAAAAATAAGGGACTAAAATGCCCAAGTTCGTTAGCACCGTAAATCGTGTTTCTCCTTCAAAGCAGTCTCAATGCTAAGAAAACAACATCTCACTGTGTGGTTAAATTCGCTTCCTCATCAGGAAGCTAATATCTGTACTAAAAATGACCCGTAGAGATCAATAAAAATTTTTTTACTGGGAAATGGCAAACGGATATCAATAGAGCTAAATCAGTAGAGGTCTACTGATATCAGTTAAACAAGATGCTATGGATCTCTATTGATATCCATAGATTCTATGGTTTTGTTCTACTGATGTCACTTGACCTCTACTGATTTAGCTCTATTGATATCCGTTGGCCATTTCCCCATACAATTTTTTTTTATTCTATGATGCATTGGATCTTTATTGATATCCATAGATCCTACGGTTTTGCTCTATGATATCACTGAAAGATGCTATGGATCTTGTTTTAATCTTTACTGATATCAATCTACTGATACCGGTCTCTACTGATTTAGCAGTATTGATATCCGTAATCCATTTCCCCATACAATTTTTTTATTGATCTCTATGAGTCGTTTTTACTAGGGATAGAACTACTCGAACAAGGTGGTGTGTCATTGGACAAGTGGTGTGCAAAATATCCAGCAGAACAAAAGCGATATATACTGAAGCAAATGCCCCCACAGCTCGATCATAGCATCCTAAGACTGCAGTTTCGTCCTTATGGACTTCTTAACTTCTCAGTTAGGAAGAGCCAATGATCGATCCGGAGGCAAAAATCCTCTTAAGGTAGCTAAGATAGCCGACAAACTGGTAGATAAAGTGAATTTTATCGGTTTATAATAGCATTAATTAGACACAGCATAAAGATTTTGTACATATCAAGGCATAACACTACATTGAAGTCTCAAATTTTAATGAATATGCATCGAGACTCATTATGCATCACATGGAGATGTATGGAAAAGACTCTCAAAATGATGATTCTTAGATTAAAGACAAACTTATTTATGGAACTTCAAATGCTCCATTTTTCACAATGCGCATAATGTACAATTTACACACGAAGAGGCCAATTTTTTTGCATCCTGTTTAAAGAATAAAAGTGTGTTTTTCTTTAATTATCTTTTTTAAATAATTTCTTTGAAATGAATGGTTGAACCATGTGTCTGTGATGATTTGAAAGAAAACTATTGATTTTTTTCAAACATAAAAGAAAAAAAGTGACTGGCATAATCTATGAATCTGTAATACCAGATTTTAAAAAGTCAAAAATGTTATCAGTTAAAATTTCATTCGAAATTAATTATTTTAAAATTATAGTTATCTTTATGTACAAAGTTTAAAATCATCTGCTTTTTTTATTATTATTATTAATAACCTTCCTAGCTTTCTAATTTTACCGAGACTTACTACTTAAGTTTAAACTTAATGATTTCATTTCTACAGATATCAATTGGAATTAGTATTACCTATCGGATTTCTATTTATGTCAATTAAAGCTTTAAGTGATATCCATTGCGATCAGTATCCTACTGACCAGATTTCTATTGATATCTATAAAGCTTCTATTGATATCCATTGAAATGCTTTCCTACAGATCAAATTTCTATTAATGTCTATAGGGCTTCTATTGATATCCAATGGGATGCTTTCCTACTGACCAAATTTCTATTGATGTCTATAGGGCTTCTACGGATATCCATTGAGGATATGGTCAATATGCTACAGGTATCAATAGCTTCTATCGATACTAATAGAGACATCTATAGAAATCAATTCATATCAATAGAACTCTACCGATATCAATAGATTTTTCTATTGATCTCTATGGGTCATTTTTAGTAGGGATACGCTAGTATAATAATGAATTTTTCTTTAAGTAAGTGTAAATGAAAAGAGCATGCTGAAGTATGTTTTTGAAGCATGAATCATTTGCCCTCGTACTGCATTATCGAAATTTAAACTCTTAATTTTTGGTGGAATTTTAAAAAGTCGTTAAATATTGCTAGACATGAACACGCAAACAGTCGTTGTATCTTCGTTCGTTAACATTCAAAAATATCAATAATCTGATCAGTTTAATAAAAATCTCATGTCTCGCTAAATTTAATGAAGTGTCTTAAAATATCATTTCACTTAAGACCGAATGTTTTGGGGAGACTAGGGCAAATGATCTATGCGTCGAAAACTTGTTTCATTAATCCTTTCATTGATGCGTATTTCAATTTTTATCATTACATTATTCGCATAGTTTCTAGATCAAGAGTCAGTTTTTTGCATAAATTAAGTTTTATCTGGAAAAAGCATTTCGTTTTATTTTCACCGCAGGTTATTTACATCACGGAACGAGATGCAACACGTAGCCCGATTTATTTTTAAAAAATAATGTTAACAAATAAGTAGGACTGGCAAATTTTGGGTTGTAATCCCAAGATCTTGAGTTGTCGATAGAGATGTTGGGTTCTTCGCATTTTGAGTGAAATTCAGTGAGTGAAATAATTCCGAAAACCGACACGACTCCATTTCGAAGAATGAATGAAATAGAGCAAAATAAAATTTAAAAAAAATTTTTTCAGAATACTTTTGAAGTAAAGAGATATAGTAATACTAGTAATAGACATAAACTAGTAACAGATATAGTCACTGTAGCTTCGTTAACATTAAAAAATGCCAGCAATCTGATCCCTGTCTCCTGAAACTCCCATTTCTAGCCAAATTAGGTGACTTTTCTCAAAATGTCATCCATCTTAAGACTTTACATTACGGTAACGTGGGGATGAAAACATGATAGTTAAACAGAATTTGTTTCCTGTACGTCCACAAAAAATAAATAAATGGAAAACAAAAATAAATAAATAAAAACAAGGATAAATAAATAAAAACAAAACTGATCCAAATTTTTACAGAATGCTTTTTTCAGTATATGACATATATTTTCCTCCATCTTAAACGTCTCTAGCATACGTTATGTATTGTCCACTCCGCATTTTGTTTTCTCCACTAAATCCTCATCTTCTTATTTGAACGAATAACATCGATCCAGAACGTGTTTTAGATCATTCTGAAAAATATTGCCCTTCCGTGAAAAGAACGACACATGCATGTGTTTATGTTCTTTTCATGCTTCTCCGAGCGTAGAATAATGCAAGTCAGTTCGAAACCCCCTTCCCCCTCTCCCATCGGCATGCAAACCTTACTATATGTACAGAACGAGGGTTGGGAGGAGAGAATGAAGCACCCAAAAGTCCGACGGCACAAGAAGAATCCATTGACCACACTTTTGTCGCTGCCAACACTTCACAAAAGATCTTTTCAGAAGACAGAAAAGGACGAGAAGAGAAAAAAAAAATTGTTCTATTGTCCGTCGTTCGATCCCCCCCTCTCTGGTGTGCACGAGTCGGGAATAGCGTCCAGATACAGACTTAAGAATAAGTGGCAAGTGAATAGGTAAAGGAGAATAAACATTCGGACCTTGTAAATGCAAGCGGGGGAAATAACTTTCGGAAGGAGGTTTTTGTTGACTTTTTTTATTCCTGGACCCGATCCAAGAGATAACCTTTCGGAGGTCGAATGCTGTGGGATTCGTAGGAGGGAGGAGGAATTCTATCACAGGGACGCATAGATCTTTATAGCTAAATTGAGTCCTGGAATGTGCTCAGATAGTGACCAAATGAATATTGTATGAAATGGTGACAGTTAATGGGTCATTGTTACTGAATGAAATCACAGGAATTCCAAAACAATGTAAGAATTTTTTTTTAGATATGAGCTGTAGGGAGAAATAAAAGGTGTAGGTCAATTCAATGTATAACACTACCAAAAGGGTCTCCCCGGGAAAAAATGGACTCTTCTAATATTGCCATTGTTTAAAGAAAATTTTAAAAATAAGCAAATTAACTAGTTAGTAAACGTAGCTATTTTTACTATTATTTTTTTTAAATAATCAAGCCAGCTAGTTGCCAATGTTAGTTTATCGAGGAGAAGATAATGGTTCCCACCAGGATTCGAACGCTACTCGGTTGTCAAACAAGCATGTCCATCAGTAGAATACCAAAGTGAATGACAAAAATTCATCAAATACTTAGTAATAATAATAATAAAGTAACTAAGTAAAATATTTCGTTCAAAAAAAAAATAAATAAATAAAAACATAAGATACACAAATCAGGAAGAACTTGACACTTAGAAATCTCCTAGAATCCCACGTTTCTGTAGAAGATTAAAATATTTCCCACCAACTATATGAACGTACTTTACCCACATCGCCCTGTTGTTGAATAGCTGATGTTAATTTGACCAATCACTTGAAATCCACCGAAAAGCCATCGTCAACATTGATTCAATGTTAATCTTACACCTTAAGCTTTGTAAATTATGAAGGACTTACCTGATACACGTTCAACATTTATTTTCTTGCTGAATCTCTGAACTTTCAAGATTGTTGGCCAACAATAATGCGCAATGCTCTTAGGCTACTCCAATAAAGTGATTTTCATGCTTGACACTAGATTGCTGACCTTGTTTCTTAGGAGATTTTTTTTAAATGTTGAGAACCTAAAAGTTTTGAGATGACCCAAAATTAGTATACATTTATACTTTATATTTATTTCTTTAAATTACTGTCTAAACTACTTTATGTATAAGAATTACACAGCTTGTCTAGTTTAACCTAAATGTTTTTCACGATATATCATGTAATAAGCTTATATTCTGTTTTCACATTTTCTGTGTTTCAATACCCCCTACCTCTGCCTTTCAAACACACACACACACAGACACAGACACACACACACGTATATATATATATATATATATATATATATATATATATATATATATAAAGTTAAAAAAAAAATGAAGAAACATGAAAAACATTAAAAACAAGTGAAAGGAAACATGGATAATGTGCTGTGCAGTAAATGTGCAGAGAGAAGGTAATGTGCAAAGTTAACATTTTGAAAACAAATGTTGACAATTTTTTCAAAGTTAACATTTATATATATATATATATATATATATATATATATATATATATATATATATTAGGAAGGTCGTAATTTTTCTACTTTTTTTCAGTCTCACCTCCTAATTTTGTTGAATCAGGCTTAAAACTAACAAAATTTAAAATTATGTCCTTTCGCACTATTTTAAATGGTGCCACAGATGCGAGAAAGGAAACTTGGGTAATGTGCTGCTTGATCATTAGAGAGAAGGGGCAGTGGTCAAAATGTTAACTTTGCACATTACCTTCTCTCTGCACATTTACTGCACAGCACATTATCCATGTTTCCTTTCACTTGTTTTTAATGTTTTTCATGTTTCTTCATTTTTTTTTTTGTAACTTTTAACTGCTCTTACTTCGTTAAATTTTGATCATTTCATTTTACACATCTACTGTGTGCTGTGTGAGCTAATTTATTAAAATAAATTCTATACATAAAATGCAATTACGTAATATTTAGCTACAAAAGAGCGCTTAAGAGCGCTTGTTAATTTGTAAAATTTTACTATTCCATTTTCATATATATATATATATATATATATATATATATATATATATATAATCAAGATTAACAGTTTAAATATATATATATATATATATATATATATATATATATATATATATATATATATATATATATATATGTATATATATATATATATATATATATATATATATATATATATATATATATATATATATATATATATATATATATATATTTCTTATTGAGGATCTGTCCTTGTTATGGTCGCTCGCAAAGCGATTGCGCCATCACGGCAAGCACCCCTGTCGCCTACAAAAGCGGCGCTCTAACGGGGCAATTGAAAGGGAAGAAAAAGAGACGGCATGGGGCGACGCATATTTCACGCCCCATGATGGGGCGGAACAAAGGCGGACAAAGTGGCAGACGACAGGGGTCCAAATATTGGCCCCGCACCAGTCAAAAGGATCTTTTCTTCGAGCGACCCATTCACCGAGTGTCCGGCAATGGCGCTGAGCGTTTTTTGTTTCCCTTCTTTTTTATCCCCCCGATTGACGCGTGGGCGATTTTTTTTTAACGTATGGAAGGGTCGCACATATGTGTCCTACCTTCTCTGAGATGTCCCTCTCGATCAAAGATTTTTGGCTTTGTGTTTGTTTCTTTAAAATCGAGGGACAGTCTGAAAATTGAAGAATGTGATGACAAATAAAATTTGCACTTTGAATAGTTAAATCCTTTTATATAAGGACTAGGGCCTAGTTAGGGCCTTTGTAGCTCTGTGATAGAAGCTGTGCTTTTAATGCCGGAGGTTTCTGGTTCAATTTCCATTGCTGTCTTGGGTGTTCTTTCATCTCTTTGTGCTTTGGGTGTTCTTTCATCTTCTTGTGTTGTTTTATACGTAAATAAATAAATAAAGAAGTCCAATATCTCGAGTAAATGACGCTTAATCTTTCCATAGTTCTGACTCCTCGATTATGGCAGAAAAGTAGGCTCGGAAAAATTACATTTTTCACATAACTTCATATAAACCAAAAACTTTCACAATCGTATGAAAGCTGTTCAGTTCACTCTTTGCAGAACATTATCAGTGCTACCGTTTTGAGCCATTTAACTTAAAAGTCGCCATTTTGTCCTGCATGTGACAGCACATACCTATATTTTTGTTATGTGAGTGTCCGGCGTAAAACAGTCCGTTATTTATGTCTTCCAAATTGACAATGATTATTTTGTTTCGAAACCTAGGCAAAAGATCTAGTGCAAGGCAAAACTAATTGATGAATTTTCCAATTGCAATTATTTTTAACCGACTTCAACAAAGGAGGAGGTTATCAATTCAAAGCGTATGTTTTTTTTTTTTTTTTTTTTTTTGTTCGCACATACCAGCTGATCTACTGAACCGATTTGGACGATTTTTTTTTTAAATCGATAGGAAATGGTGTAACTTAGGTACCATGTACTCATATGACGATATTTGTTCACTAGAAAAAAAGTTATTATGGAAAACAGTAAATTTCATGTCATTTCCCCATTAAATGATTAAATTTTCAATCCATTGTTGCAAATATTTTTTGCCTCGCAACAGCAATATTAATAGTAATCATGATGAAAAATTTGAACCAAGGCTTAACTAAATCTAACATGAAACTCATTAGTACGTAGTATCTGTTAAAATCTTATGAACAACGAGAAACTAGAATTACTTTGAAATATAAATTAGTTGACAAACCGTTGATATTTAAATGGCTTTGATTAAGCTAGTACACAAATAAATACCAAAGAATAACAAAGATTATTTTTTAGTGTCAATCGTTTATAATTTTAGACGCGTTGATAGTTTTTTCCTTTTTTTTCAGTTTATTTTATAGAGCATTTACTTAAGAATATTAGGTGAAGTTCCGTAATGGAAACATTACCTGATTTCATAAGTACACTTTCACTAAAAAGAATAAAATAAAATAATTTTGGAAAAAAATAGAACGGACTTCAGTTGGAAATTGCTCTAAAAAGTAAAAAATAATTTTTTTCTTTGAACACCATCGAAACTACTTTTAAACATAAGTTTTGAAGTCGGCGCAAAAACGATAGATCAAATGATATTTAACCATAACCTTTTGCCAACATTTTTCGGAGAAACCATTGAAAATTAAAAGCAGAATATTTGTACCATTACACGAATGTGTGGTTGTGGTAATGAATGAAATGTATGCGAATGCTTTTAAAGAACCTGAATCCATTAAAATGTATATAGTTGAATTATAGTTGCGTATGATTCTGTACATTGTTTTTGCGCCGACTTCAAAACTTATGTTTAAAAGTAGTTTCGATGGTGTTCAAAGAAAAAAATTATTTTTTACTTTTTAGAGCAATTTCCAACTGAAGTCGGTTCTATTTTTTTCCAAAATTATTTTTCAGGTGTATAATTTTTAGCAAAAAGAAAAATTTACAATTTAGCATATGCGTTTTTTCTTATCATACACGGAAAAGAGTACAGATTGAGCAGAAATCGGTGGATAAATTGAATTAAATGAAACCAGTCAGAAATGAAAAGAATACTACGGAGTCTTCAGCTATTTTTTGGAATGTTAGATATTATCTGCTAATTGTTGCTTGGCTATTATATAGATTATAAGTTTCTTAGTATCTAGTTTCAGTTTTTCTATTTAATTACGACAATAATTTGGGAGGAAAGTTACAGAAACATTTTCCCGGCGAAATTATAAAAAAAAGAAAGAAAGAAAAGGCAACAGAACTATTCCCTAAGTTACATTTAAACATAAAAGTTCCGCCAACCAAACAAAGTCGGTCATCAAAAGCCAATAATAAAAGCTCTTTTAGTTTTTTTAAAATCTGGAAATTAAATTAAACAAGTCGGTAAATATAATTTGAAGGTCCAGGCTTATTTCTATTGCTCAGAGTCTTAGCAATTATCGCAATGTCGCAAATTTTTTTATGCTAAAAATTAAGAGCTGATGTGAAGGGATTTTTTAAGTTTTTAAAGGCATAATTTGGTTTAACTGCTTTAGTCTTCCTTGGGTCTATCCATGTGAAATTATGATGATCTTGTTGCTCATTATTTTTTTATTTTAAAAATTGTTGCCTCTTTATTAACTCTTATCTTGGGAGCCTGAAATAATGGTTAAAAATTTTTTTAAACCTTCAGAATTTTTTTTAAAACCACTTTTAAGTAGCTACAGAAACGACTTTTCATGAAGAGAGTCCTTTACAAGGATGCTTAGAACTTCTTTTATTTATGAATATATCAAAATGATTTTAAAACCATTTGTGATTGAGAAGAAAATGATCTAAATTTCTATAACAGTTATTTTTCTGATAATTATTTTTAAAAAATGAGTACAATTGGCTTAAAAATAGGATTTTCCGTGTGAAGTTTTACATTTTTAGCATACAAATTTAAGTAGAAGTATGTAAGACTCGCCCTTACTTTTCTTTTACTTGAACAGATATCTCATTGGGCTATTCCAAAAGTAGTATGAAACATTTGAAGAAAGTCATATTTTTATATAATTAGTTCAAACTTGGTATCTTGGAGAAAAAATGCTAAATTTCAGATTTAGTATCTGAAAAGGGACTGAAGGAAAATCTTTGATTAAAGTAGAATCGACTTCAGAACTTCAATCAGCAAGTTCTCTAAAAAGCAACAAAATATTTATTCTTTGAACACCATCGACGCTACTTTTGAACATACATTTTTAAGTCGGTGAAAAATGATAGGTAAAATGATGTTTTATCATATTTTGCCAACATAACCATTAAAAATTAAGATCTGAATATTTCTACCATTGCATAAATATGTGGTTGTCAATGTTGCGTATGCGAATGCTATTAAAGAACCTGGAGTAATTAAAATTTATATTTAAATTTGAATTATAACGACGTATGATTCTATTAAGTGTTTTTTGCGCCGACTTCAAAACTGATGTTTAAATGTAGCATCAATGGTGCTCAAAGAATAAAACTATTTTTTACTTTTTAGAGCACAAGCCGATTGAATTTTTAAAGTCAGTTCATTTTTTTTTTCAAAAATATTTTTTTTATACAATATGTCAAACTTGGCATCTTGGAGAAAAAATGCTAAATTTAAGATTTAGTATTTGAAAAGGGACTGAATGAAAATCTATGAAAATTTAACTGGATAACCTTCTTATCTCATTTATGTCCAGTAGCCTAAAAACGGGACGCTTGTTAGCTGCTGCATACAAGAGCCTAGAATATGGGTAGATCATTTTACTAAAGCTGTTTTTCACAAGTTTAATATTCCTTCTTCTTGAGAAAACCCGTTACAGCCACTATTTGTACATCAGAGTTTAATTATTGATCGCTATTTTCAGATAAATCAGTCAAGCAACGATCCAGCATGGGTAGCCACAAAAGTAAGTTTTTTTTTTTTTTGCGAACTTATTTTTCATAAAATTAAACTATTTTAAAATGACTTGCCTAAAATTGATCAGAGATGCCTTTTATAATGTTACTTTGCACAAGTAAAGTCAAGTAAGGTCGTATTTTGCAAATTATTATATCTGCAAAATATCCCATAAACAGGACGTTAAATAACTTAATAAATATGGCAACGGCGAACTATTTTAAGCCTAAAATGTATGTAAACCAACCATTACAAATAAGAGTTTTAAGCAGATAAAAATAGAAAAAAAATGTTAAGAAAAACTTGGGTATAAATGGGTTATAGTAGTAAACATGCAGCAAAATTTTCATAAGTGATCTCTCGGTAGTTTTAAAAATATGGAGCCTCGAAGTTGTCTGAAAAACCGCATTTATTTTCACGCAGAGAAATTATCATAATGCAAAATCTATTCTCATAATGTTAGATGAATCTTTTCTGGTATAAACTAACCTTTTAACAAAAATATATATTTAAATTTACTTTCCATTTACAGAAAAGATAATTCAAATATTTCATTTTAAAGTTAGCAAGTACCGACTATGAAATACATAAGAAAAAATTTCGAAACAAATTCTTGTATTCCGATATAGAGACAGCGCATCAAACATGTCAACTGTTATACCTAAATTATTAAGCAGAATGGAAAAAAAAATTTATGCCTCATATTGTTTACTATTAAGCAATCTGCAAATGCATACTTCTCATTTCCATAAGCATACTTTGATCATTTTATTTGTGGCACTACTTATCAGTGAGAACACCTAACATACAGTTCATACTGAAAATCACAAGCACAAAACTAAAATAATTCTCATTAACATACAAAACTTCAATTTTTAGTAAAAAAATAAAGTATACTACATGAACTAAGCACTCTTAATGGAAAAAAGAATAAAATGTGGAATGAGCAAGTTAAAACATGATAGATTTCTACCAAAACATGTTTTCCAGTTCATAAAATGGAATGTACAGTAATTGATGTTACAGTTCAGGAAGGAATAACAAATAAACAAGAGAGGACTGCGAAAGTTATGTCTCCAGATTTAGACCATACATTTATCCTAATCATGTTTTCTATATTTTTAATGAGCCATATATCAAGTTCTATAAGGATCATTCTTATAGAAACAGCCATTTTGAGGGTATGAAGTTCAGTGGAAACAAATGAGACATTTTGTATATGTAGAATACATGTA
Organism: Uloborus plumipes; assembly: GCA_038373865.1. Classification (NCBI taxonomy): domain Eukaryota; kingdom Metazoa; phylum Arthropoda; class Arachnida; order Araneae; family Uloboridae; genus Uloborus; species Uloborus plumipes. The sequence continues at coordinate 89,649 of JAXGGA010002310.1, forward strand.
ATGGATTTATAAAAAAAATATTGGTAATGAAAAAAATCCCTATATTTAAATACATAATTATTATCACTATATTTAATACACTTAAGCGTCATTCCCTCACTAGTGAGGGAGCAATGAATTCCATGAAATATTAAATTCTAGTAATTAGGCTTAACTGATGTTTGAGTTTATTCTCATACAAGTTTTTTTAAACACAGAAATAACACATGATTAGTCTGTTGTAATGCATTATTTTATTTTATTTAACTGTAAAAACAAGTGTGAGGGAATGAAGCATGCAAAGAACCTTACCTGATTTTATGTTTTTAGGTGGATTTTAAGAACAAATTTTTATCAACTTAAAGACGAAAATGGGCTGCAATATTCTTCTGTGTTGCCAACTGTGAATTGCAAAACTTGTTGTTTAAAAAAGATTATTTTTTTGCTATTCTGAGAGGAAATTTTACTGGATTGAGGGAATGACGCTACCCGCTGGGGACAAATTTAAGAATACTTGTGTAGAGTTATTTTTGATGAAAATGTCATTTAAAATGGTTTTGCTTACTTAACTTATTCAATATTTTGAAATAAAGTGCACAAATATAAAACGCAGTATCTTGTAAAATTTCACCATATTTTTATGAAAAAATGTTATGATCCATTACAACTTCGTAAAAAACCTATTAAAAATGGATTGAGAAAAATTCTTTTGCAACACTTGTCTAAGCGAACAAATCTGCCTGTTGATTTAATTCCAGGTAAGACACTCTGTCCCAAGTGTAACACAAAATTATTTGCTCAAAAAATGAGAAAGAAAATGTAAGTGGTCGTTGGTGTTCAAAGAATAAAAGTTTTTTTTTTAACTTTTTATAGAACTTGACGATTAAAGTTCTGAGGTCGATTCTACTTTAATTACTTACATTTTTATTTAATTCTTTTTAGTATAAATGTACTTCAGAAATAAGGTGATGTTTCCATTACGAAAATTCACCTGATTTTCTCAAGTAAATGCTCAATAAGAAAAAAAAAATAAACAAAATAAAAAAAATGTCAACGAACCTAAAATTTTAAAAAGATTGACACTGTAAACTAATCTTTGATTATATCTGGGATTTATGTGTGTGCTAATTTAATCAGAAACATTAAGATACTAATAGCTCTTCCACTTATTTACATTTCGAAACAATACAAGTTACTTGCGATAAAAATACTATGAACGTCGCCTGTTATCTGTTATAAGCATTAGATGAAGATAAAAATACCATACAAAATAATGACAGTAATGAATTTCATTGTATGCTTAAGAGAAGCCTTCATTCAAAATTGTCACCATGATTACTATTAAAATTAAAAGATTTCTCTCGATTTCTTCACTGTAAAAAATGAAAGCTGTTTTAACAGTATAATACAATTAAGTGTATATTAATTTTACAGTAATAAACTTTAAAAATTGCTTATTTTACTTTACAGTAGAAAATTAAAATTGCTAGTTTTACAGTTTATTACTGCGCATTTTACAGTTTCAAACGGGAACCTCTGCTGCTAGTATTATACTGCTGATTTTACAGTATATTACAGCTAATTTTGCTGTATTAAACTGTAAAATTGCTAATTTTACAGTAATAAGCTGTAAAATTGCTTATTTTACAGTAATGAACTGTAAAATAGCAAGTTTTACAGATTATTACTGTGCATTTGACAATTTTAAACTGAAACCACTACTTTCAGTATTATACTGCAAAAACAACAGCTCATTTTTTGCAGTGAGGGCGAGAAATGCCGAAAAAGGATCTGGAGCAGATTCATCCATTTTTGCTTCTGTCTATCCGCTTTCTATCAGGTATTATCAAGAACTTTCTGAAAGCAATAAAAAAGGAGGATTTTCCAATAGTTTAAAGGGTAACTCCCAATATATATTGCAGAAAGGGTTAAGGAGAGCGTTTTCAAAGTATTTCTCTAAACTAATCAAATATGTTTAAATAAAACGTTTGTCATCTTATCAAAAGGTATAAAAAACAATATTGTTGACATTTAGAGTGAAAGGTTAAATTTTGAAATAAACTACACCATTAAACAAATGCAAAAGTTCCATTAAATTAAAAAATAATCCAGAGCATTTTTCAGTACATTTTATTTTACAGAACCCATACACATTCAGGCAACTAGAACACTTTTTCCGAAACAAAAGACTCGAAACGTGTTTAGAACGTGCACTCGGAATTTTTAGTGTATTAGTGTACTTGAAAATTTAGAAAAGAAAGATGTAAGAGCATCTTCAAAAGAAAAAAATCCTAGTAAAATATATTTAATGCTTGCAACTAGCTCTACAGCCGAATCACAACCATTACTTTCACTCAATTTACCCCATCTTGATCTCGATGACAATTACATCTAGCCATTTTAATCAAGGCTCTTTTAAAAGCTTTCCACATTTTCCATCTATATGGTACGTGTGTGTGGCCAGCCTTTCCCTCTCTTTCTTTAGGATTTTTGAAATGTAGTTTTTTTCACTGGATTTTAATTCCTTACACTGTTAAAAATTCAGGAAGCTTTTATGGTAAATGTTACTGTAAAATGTAGCGTTTACCGCGCAAATTTTTTTACTGTAAATTGTACCAATAAAAGAATAGCGATTGCAGCGCCAATTGATCACCTTCACTTCACTTCACTCCTAGAGGAGCCCGTAAAATTTTACAGTAAAAAGTATTTTACGGTAAAAGTTACAGGCAACATGGATGCCAGTAACTTTTACCGTAAAATTTCAGGAAAATTTTTAACAGTGTACCTGTAACCCCCAGTGTACCCATCTTAGTTGAGAAAATTTAATTATTGAAACTGAATTATGTTTCTAAATTTCTCTTGTATTATATTCTATCAAGAAGAATAAAATCATAGCTGTATTTTATTCTCCAGGTTTCGTTTTCTCAAATGCGTAAAATAACAAGAATTCCTCTTGAAAAAAAGAAAGTCACTGTGTGCGTGTATGTGTTCCATCAAATTTTATTCCCCCTTCACTCTAGTTTTGGTTTAAATATTTTTTGTTGCACTACTCTCATTGTTTTGGGGTTCCTCGTAACCCCAAAACAAGTGCATGAAGAGTTCCTTTAAATTTTAATATTTTAACTGTGTATTTTATATTCTTCTACTTTACAAGCACTAAAATCAATTACTGTCTCCTGCAAACTTTCCATCAAAGAAGTAAAAAATAATCAATGCTGAACAAAAGAATCCACTATTTTCTCGATTTGAAAAAATAATAATAAAATAAAAATTAAGAAGTCAACTGCAGCCGCGGGACGCGGCATTCATAACAGCCCTGCATAAACGAGCACGCGTCTCCCTTATCAGAGTATAATCCTCATCTTCCGCCTCACGTCATCTCAAGAGGATAGAGGGGACGAGTCATCCCTTCCGGAGGGATGCTAAGAACGAAAACTTTCACACCATTCCCTTCTAAACATCACCCTCCGCCCTATTGAAAGCCGCCGATGCGTGCAGACGATTTAAAGGGAACCTAACCTCCCGGAGTTGAGAACTTCAGAGAGGAAAAAGCCAGCGATTGGCCGATCCGGCGTCGACTCCGAACTTAAAACAAAAGCCCATTACCTCCGGCCTCCCTCTCATTGGCCCGCTGGAGCCCGCCGACGTCCCCCTTTTCCCAAAGTTCTCTCGCAGACGATGCAAAAGAAAGTGATTTCTTCCCGATCGCCATCGAAGGAACACAACTCAAATTGAGATAACAGTCCCCAGATTAAGGTTTCGATTAAAGCGGACAACAAAGGATGAATCTGCAATTCACACGCAGACGCCTGTTAAAAAAAACCACGAAGCAGATGGTCGGGGTTCCACCAATAGACGGTGGGCGTGACGACACTCCCCGGCCACCAATCAGAGGTTGGAAAGATATCGAACAAGGTGTATTCCCCCCCTCCCTCCCCTCCTCGGATCTCTTCCCGGAGAAACATTGCGCGGAAAATCGGGAAAGTCAAAAGCGACCGAATCTTCGTCGCGAGTGCACGTGGAAGGTCGTAACTGTTCTCACAGCGTTCGTCTGGCTCTGATGAACACTGCTTTCAAGCGTAATTCCCACATTCCAATGACTTCAATCCATCTAGAAATTTGATGTGCTCTTTGATGATAATTTGTTAGTTGCCTGCTGAACCGAATTAAATAGTGACTCAATGAATCATACCAACTGAGAATTGGATTTAAAAGCATTAATCCTTTTGTGAATGTGAACTGAAAAAACGAAAAAGGTATCAAAGTAATATTTTTGTTGTAATTGTGATTAGACTTTGAAGTGAAAATTTTTTCGTCTGGATGTTTTGCCTTCCCAATGATGAACTATAATAACAGTTAACTACTAAATACATCTTCTAACTTTATTTGGTAGAACTTTTCACGGGCTTGGTGTTTCATTTCACATAATTTTCTCCCTGCAGATACTTGTTCTGAAGCTATTGCATTAGTGAAAGGAGAATTAGAGTATTGCAATATTTAAAAAATATTTTGAGTACCTTCTAAAAAACAAAGCTTTCTATATTTCTACTTAAATAAGCAGAACACAGTCGAGTGTCATTAAAAAAGCATTGCATCATTGGCTATCAGACTTTATTGTGAATGTTTGTTAGTCATTCCTATGCAAAGAACAAAAACCAGTATAAACACTTGTTGATTCTACTTACCTATTAAACCGAACATCATATTTGATGGACTTTCAATACGAAGCTAACATTTGAGTAAAATATTACCAAAAAAGTGTACATCTTGTTTGAAGTTCTACATCATAGTTGTTAACAATTCATCTCGTTTAAACGTCATCTTTACTAAATTGAACTGCTGAATTTCCAAATCAGATTACTTTACGCAACAATGTCGCACACCTACTCTTGAATCATTTCTCACCTACCTGTGCAAAGATGTCGTGCAAAGCTACCGGTGATCATGTGAAGCGGCCCATGAACGCTTTTATGGTGTGGTCGAGGGGTCAGCGACGGAAGCTAGCCCAAGAAAATCCGAAGATGCACAACTCGGAGATTTCCAAAAGACTGGGTGCAGAGTGGAAACTCCTTTCTGAGGCAGAGAAGAGGCCCTTCATCGACGAGGCCAAGCGGCTGCGTGCCCTGCACATGAAGGAACACCCAGACTACAAATACAGGCCGAGACGGAAGCCCAAGCCCCTGGTCAAGAAAGAGACACCCTACTCGCTGGGGCACCCCTTCGCAGCCCCTCCGCCCCTAGAGCCTCTGCAGCGTTACCTGCCCTCTCTGGAAAGCGAGAAGGCCGTCACGGCCAGGACATTCCCTCTGGCGCCCTTGCCGTACGTCTACGACACGGGACTGTCAAAGCTGCGCTCCGACATGGGGCTGATGAAGGGCCACGAGGGGCCGCCCCTGTACAGCACGGCAAGTTCGCTACTCACTTCTCTTTCACAATCCCACGCTGCAGCTTTCGGGCCCCCCTACGCCCTGTGCGGCTGCGCCCCGCCCACCTACTTCCCCCCGGCCCCGGGGCCCCTGCCCCAGCCGCACGACCTCCGCTCTCCGTTCGCCTACCTGTTCGTCAAGCCCGAAGACAGGTTCCACCGGCACTCGAGTCCGCCGACGCTACCGCCCAGTCCGATGGTGTAGCGGTAACTATGGAAACGTATTCCTACATTCCTTTGACTTTTTGAAAAATCTGTGTACATGTTGCTCGGTTAGATTGTTTCCGAACAAAACGCTTAAGCAAACTTTTTGGAATAGGAAACTCGATGAACAAAGACTGAATCCTATTTCTCCTAATAAACATTCTAAAAAGACAGAAATGTGATGCAAAATTCGAAGTATTCCAGTACTCGTTCGAATACTAGTCTGATTAACAAATTCGAATGAAGTTACCGAGATAGGCTCATGAGATGATTAAAGAATATGCGATAGACACTTGTCTACAATTTTCAATTACTTAAGATAAACGTCAAAACTATTTTGAAAAAATGTTTATCTGCAATATTTTAATCGTGGCGAATGTTTGCTTTCATGTAAATCACATGGAAAATAGAAATCTTCTTAACAAATGATAACCGAGAGAAAAGACAAAAAGCTCCCATTGTTGCGGTGATAATCGAGCATGCATGGGAAATCTGACCATCTGCTGTCACGTGGGTAGCTCGCTTTATTTCTTAGATGTATTTCTTGATTGTTACTTTACTTTTATTTTTATCTGATTGTTCTAAGATGATCATTTTCTTGCATGATATAACATCTACTGTTACTATACATCAATTAACTGCTAATTTATAAATATAATATGCATTAAAGAGAACTAGTCATCATCAATTTAAATCAATTTTTTTGCATGTAAAATATCAATTGGAATATTTTAACGGTAAGTAATTTACAACAAGAAGGAATGTTAGGTTAAAGATGAAATTATAATACATAGGTATAAGTAAAGCCTGTTGATATCCCTTTCTTTTTAAAATCTCAGTTTAGCAAAATAAAGTAACTGATTGTTTATAATTGACTTAAAATCAACCCTATTTCAGATATTTTTTTTAAAATGATAAGCAAAATTCAGTCGAAACACATCTTGAAACATCTACGCTATTGTACTTTTGATTCATTAACTTTAAAAGTTCATGCGTTCAATTACACTGAAACTTGTAATTAAAAAATTAAGTTTATATTAATTTTTAAAAAGTATATTTTCCCATGCAAATAGAAAGCAAAATAAAGCCATTTCATGGGAATAACGGATATTTTGTTCCGCTCTGCACAGCTTGTATTTTTCATTAAAAATAATAATTCGAAGAAGTAATGAAATAAATTTTGCTGTTTTGAAAATCGCAAACATATGTGGGATCTCTTTGAAAAAAAAATTTCATTACCTTTTAAAATTATTACTTTTTTATGAGTTATGTGAGCTATTACGTGCTGGGAAAAATAACGGCCTTTTCGTGGAATGACCCAGTGTAACACATTTCTAATATATCATGCATGTGACTAAGGTTTCAAAGTATCTGAAATTATTGCTGAACACACCTTATAATGCTGTTATATGTGACTTTATGTCAATTTTATTTTAGCCAAACATTTAATGGTTACTCTTAAATGTGCCCTTAAAAAACTTTAATTCAGTTTCAAGTTTCATTCAAAAATTTAAAAAATTCTTTCTTCAAAAAATAAATGAAGAAAATAGGATGGGTTTGTATTTGAAATTTGAGTTAATCAGACTCATTTTTAACCTTAAAAAGGGACAGGAAATACTTCTAAAATAATCTAATGATATCTTTATATGGATAATGATACAGCAGTTTACCGATCATCTGACGATGGATTAACCAATGTTAATTTTTGTATTTTAATAGACACCAAGCCGTAAGAATTAATGTAATCAATTTTCATCACAGTAAAAACCAATTCAATTCTCTATCCGTTTTAATATCAACCTTTAGTCTAACAGATTATACTACTTTTTTAGCCTTTTTTTCTTATTTAGTGCATATATCAGCATTTTCGGACAGCTAACAGCACTTTTGACCATTCTCATGTTTCAGAAATGGCTAACCTCCATTAACATTTCTTCAAAATATTTTTTAATTTTAATTTTACATTAAATGATTGAAGAGAGAAGACACACACAGAGCACGCAACTTTCTTCCCTATTTTTTAAAAATTTTGTCACCCATAGATATTATACGGTGGACTTGAAAAATTGTCTTATGCGACTGTAACATTAAGTCATACCAACGATTATTTGAGTTAGGTATTCGAAAAATGTATCCAAGATCAAAATTATGAATCCAACATTTTTTAAAGAGTAGTTTCATCTGCCCCCCCCCCACCCCCGCCAAATGCTGATTTCCCCAATTGTAACGATTACCACATTTACAACAAGGCATCCATGGACGATATTCATTTTACATTAAATGAAAAAACATCAGCTGCAACACAAACAGGAGGTTGGGGGGAGAGTAGACAATGTGTTAACTTCCCTTGGAAAATGGAGGGATATTTGAATTTAAGTTCCCTGTCCCTACCTTTGACTATGGCCTTGTGCTAGATATATGATTATATCGCGCTTGTTATCATTGAAACGCATTTTCGGAAAATATAAAATCATGTTCTCTAAAATAGAACCAGATGGTAGGGTTATAAGTTGCATTTACGTAGACGAAGATTATTTTCGCCTTGAACATATAATATTTTTCTTCCTTCCGTTGCAAATGAATATTTTCAATTAGCTTCTTCCTCTACACACATTTATATACTTCGCTTCTTTATCTCAATCCATTACTATTATATGCAGTGGAGGACTGCAATAAAAAACATTGCAATTTTAAAAAAGATAAATCATTAAAATCTGGTATTACATTTCTTGAAGTTTCATCCACATCAAAGTTGGCTTACTGAACTGGAAAAACTAGCTTCACCATTTTTATCGCAATTATTTTTAAAGAACAGTCATTTCATAAAGCACCCCAAAGCAGAATACTGCTAAATTTGGAACGTACGTCGCAGAACAGATATCTAGCTGCAGAACAATTCTGTTCGAACGTGAGGGAAAATTCTGAAAGTTTTCTTCAGAAATCTGTAGAATTTCTGCAGAAAAGGCAGTTTTCTAACCAAAGATACAATTTTGCAGAAATTTAGAACAATTTCTGCCGATTTCTTCAAATTAGAACAAAAAATTAATTTCTGCAAGGTATGCTCATTAAACAGAACAATCAAAAGTCGATTTTTTTTGCAATATTTGCAGTAACTTTAAATACTTCAAGTTGGACAAAATCTGCAGAATTTGCACAAAATTACATGTTTGAAAAGGTATTTTCGGAAAATTATGTTTGACTACACCTGTTTTATGCCCCTTAAGCGCCCTGCCTCTGAGACTTGGTCTTATGATTGGCCATATGCTGTTATTCTAAGTGAAAACATTGCTTCTAATCCGGTGTCAAAGCATTCAGAGCTCTTTGATGTTTGAAGGAGCAGACATAGTGAAGGGTGTAGAGAAAATTACAACGTTAAGAAGGTACAAATAAGCAGGGATACTGTAGAAACGTGTTTCGGCGTTGCAAGGAACGCGTTGTAATTTTCTCTACATCTATAGCACAAACAAAGGTATTTGTAAACTTTATAGTGAAGGGTTTTACATTTTCTCTCAAGAATCTGTGGTTGCAATTTTAATTTCAGGCATTGTTCTGCAGTAAGACTGAGCTTTGAACAAATACTCCTTTCATAGTCCCATATGAAATCGTTTTGATTTGAGGATCATGGTTTTTGAAAACGGTCATGTTTCTAAGTGTACTTTACAGTGCTTAAAATACTTGCAGAACAATTTTGGTCAAATGATTTTACGTTGCAGAACATCACAAAGTATTCTGCTTTGGGGATAAAGCATATTATTCAACTTATAAAAGCATTAATTATATACATTTTGGTTACAGTAATGTGTTTACTTGGCTTTAATTGACACTGCTAATAATTTCAACTGAAAATGAGTTTTTTATGTAATTGAATGCACTTCTCTAAAAATTCCTTATTCATGTTTGAATTCGTTTCTTTTTTTTTTTTTTTTTGCTAAGTCTGCTCTACAATTTTCATTTCTCCAAAATATGAATAAAATGGGCTAAGACTTTAGGATTTTTTTTCCTCTAAATGTGGTTAGTTTTATCTTGAAACCAGATTTCTGTCGTCCTTAAAGTACACAAGCAATGTTCTGGATTAATCTCTACTTAATTAGTTTTTAATGTTATCGGTATTAATCATACATACTTGTGTCGAATGTTTTGGAAAGATAAAGGTGCTGTATCAGTTCGTGCAGTTTCATTGAGCTTAATTAAATTTTGGCCCACTGTGATGTCAAGTTTTATGGAAAATTTGTTTGTATTTATATTGTTGTGAATGTTCAGTGTACTATATTGTTATTTCATCGCATTCTGTTAATGAATATTATAACGTTGTCGTTTTCGTGATACAGTTTTGAAAAACAAATTATGTAAATTTTATAATTTTCTTAAAAGATTCTGAGTGATGTTTGGCATCATATTTATCCTAATTACACTTACAATTAAACTTTGCAATTAAATAGGATTACATGGAAAGGGTACTTGTAGCGTGCGCAACAGTTCTTTTTATGGTACATTTTTAGGTTTTTCTTTTTTCTTTTTTTTCAAAGAAATGCATAAATGAAAATAAATGACTACTAATCCATCAAAATTACCAATCAGAGCCACTTTCAGAGTGCTATGCACTACAAAAGATTTTCGTTGTTGTTCAGAAACACGTGTATATATTTATTTCATTATATGCCTCATTTGTTTCACGCCATGCCATAGCCTGGTTATCCTTTTTAAATACAGCAAATGAATAACAACAAATTAATTATATTGGGTAAGTAGCAACGATTACACTCCCATTTAAACGGGTAACTATTCATCTCTGTGCTTTATGAAAGATCAAAAGCTGTCGATAACTTTGGTCAAAGATAAATTATTTGTTTCTTAATTTTCACTTACATTCGTTATGCCGAGCTATTTAAACGTTTCATGAATACGTCTAATTTTTTTGTAATGTTGTGTGAAAAATATTACAGCAAAGCCAAAGAAATTCAAGGATAAAATTTTACTTGTGATTTTAAAAAACTGGAGAAGCTTATAGATACCAAAGACATATTTTATTTTCGTTTCTGACCCTTTTCTTTTTTTCTTCTTTCTTCCTTCCTTTCTTTTATTTTAATGCTCAGAAAACTCTTATCCCGGTTTTAATAAAGGAAAAGATGATTCTTGTAATGCGTTTTTCAGCAATATGAATCAGCTGTATAACTCCAAAGAATTAAAACAAAAGATTAAAGATTCAGCCAACTTTCGGCGCATCAATTCAAAACGTAAATTTTTGGTTATTTTTGAGAAAATTTGAAAAATGCAAGATTAAGAAACGCTTAGTTTTTATTGCGATGCAACATTTGAGTCCCTGATTGTAAAAATTGTGAGTAGCTGTTGTAAGCAAGAATAAATCGAGTCTCACTCAGAAAAAAAAAAAAAGGAAAAATCTACGATATCTTTTATTAAGGCATCAATGTAAAATATGCATAATCCAGGTTCATTAAATTTCTAAATAGAACTTTTATTTCGCTTTATTTTTTAATCTTTTCAATCTGTATTTTTTACGAAAATTTTCTTTTACCCGGTGTAATTTTTGTAATTAATGAAAGTTTGAGGTATTGCTCACAAGTTGTGAAAATGTCATGTGTCGCCAACTGGACATGTATGTACGTGCCATATGTTCCTATCAACATTCTTACGAGTGGATTACTTTAGTTTGTACATAAATCCTACATATATATATAAATATGTATTATCGGTGTGTATAAATATAGTCTGTCATATTTAATATATTTGTTGCTAGAATGTGCCCCGATGTTGAAAGTGTTGTGTAACGACCGTTGGATGATTTAGAATTGACGTATTAAAATAAATTATTTATAAATACTGAAAATAGTTCTTTTTTTTCCTGATTACTTCCATTAATTTATACATTTTGATTTACTCTTTCATGTTCGAAGTAAAAAATATTAATAAAGATGGTAAATCATTCAAGTCGCTCCTTTGCTGGTTATACTAGTAGGTAAATGTACCTAAAGATACATGTAAGCAGATATATTTGATGATACCCGTAGGCAAATATATCTGTTGAGATTTGCATGTAGATATATCTGGTGATATCTGCAGGCAGATATATCTGGTGATACTTGTGTGTGCACATATATCTTTTATAATACTTGTATATATTTTGCTCTTGCGTATACTAATTACGTTTTAACTGTCATAGAGTCAAAAGTGAATTTCGAAAATAATTTGGTTTTCAATCACAAGTCCAATTTAATTTCCCCTCTTTATTAATATTTTCAAAGAGAATTGCTGAAATAATTTAAAGCTTATAAAAACTCTTACAATAAGAGTATTTTTTTTTAATTAAAAAAAAAGCGAAACGTAACATGCAGTTGTTTCTGCAGAACACTTATTATCGTATTCATGTACTTTCGTGAACTACTTCAAATTTTATACTTTAAAAAGAGGTTTTCGAATTGAAAGCATATATACAGCGTTTGGCAGCACTTATTGATGTAATGTAGTCTTCATAGAAATAATAAAAAAGGCATTTTGGAGGATTTCAAATCATAATTGCCAAACTTTTGTAGTTTTGAATGTGTCACAAAGAGAAATAGATAAGAAAACGTACTTTTTTCAAAAAGAGCAGGTTGGAAATTTGTTTTTAAAATTACAGTACATTCAAAAGGAACAATATATTTTATAATAAAATTTACATTGAAACAGTATTTTTTATTTCCTACAGTAAACAGTGACCTTCAAAAAGAAGTAAAATTTGTCGCTTTTTTCACATGGGGCAAAGTGAAAAATGACTTATGTTTATAATGAAATATTTTCTACTTAATAATTAAAAATATTTCTCATTAAATTAGTGAGTAAGTAAAGGACTGAATGAATAAATAAAAGGAAAATGAAACAATAAATAAGTTTATTAACTAATACATGAAAAAAATAAATATTAATAATGAATAAAATTTTCAATTAATAAGAAAATATATGAATGAATGAATAAGTTAGAGAATTATTTTATGAAGAATAAATTAATTTATAAATGAATACGTAAGTGATTTGATAAATGATTGAATAATGAAATGAAATGAACTACTTCACTTCGTCTCATCCACTTTGCCGCGTATATACACTGCTAACTAAACAAAACATGCAAAATTAAAATAAGCTTAATATCAAATCAATAAGTACTGCATCAATCACACTTAGATCTTCATTAATATTTAAAATATTATTAACAAGAACTTTATTTTTTTATAATGATTTTTGTCTTCCAAAAAGTAATACAATGTGAATATCAATTTTTATCATATGCTTTTATCTTTAAAGGTACTTTTTTCTGACAGGAATAAACTACACGTATTAAAATATTGCTAGATTTATGCCACTAAAAGCAGAGTAAATATATCTCACTTTCATTTTGCCCCGTTATTTCACTTTACCCCACATTTCCCTGTTATAGCTATATTAATGCACAATGAAGAGATGCATGTTAATGGGTTTCTTAATTTAACTGCAAATATTTGTGATCTAGAAATGCATTATAGACTTAAAACTAAAAAAAGATTTTCAAGACCTAACTTTAATTTCCAGGTAAGAATATATTTCAATTTATATGCGCTTAAGGTAGTAGTCTGGTAACTTATGCCTATTTTCACGGCTTTTTTGGAGGGTGGTTTTTTATAGGAAAATAAAAATGAATCTTCTTGAATATTAAGAGTTTTTATTTACATATTGAAGATATAAAAAATTATTTATTTGAAAAAATTTAATGGTTTTTTACTATTATTATTGCCCCTCGAAGTTGGAACCTCAAAAAAAAAAAAAAAAATGCGCGTGGGTGGCTCGGGTGATTTTGGCTCTTGATGTTATCTGAAATCAAATATTCTTGATTATTCTTAATCTATAGGTATGTCATTCTGGTCGGAACTACTGAAGTTAAATTTCAAGGGTAAATAATAAAATGTCGGACTTTAAAAAAAAAAAGTCCTTTTATTTTAGCAAAGAAAGGGTTGTAAAACTAAAAGTTAGGGGTGAAAAAAATTCTCGTTAGTTCCGACGAGAACTATGAGTGTGTAGAACAGTCTGTTAAAATTTGAAAGCAATCGGTTCAGTAGAAAAAAAGTTAGGACCCGGGCCGACCAGAAAAACAATGTTTTGAGAAAAACGCGTTTAAAGTTTAACAACAAACTGCGAGGCGCTCTAGGAAACTCATTATAACTCCCGAAATATTTCGAATTTCTGTCCGAAATTTTCACAGTATATTCTCAAGATATTGTACTTTCAAGTTAAGCAAAACAAAAAAAAATCGATTTTCTGAACCCAAGTTACCAGGCTACTACTTTAAATTCATAGAACTTTGAGTTATGAGTTAATATTTAGAAAAGTGCCAATTTGAGTCCCAAGTGAATTTTCACTAGTATTTCAATAACTAGTTAAAAAAATAATTTTCCCCAGAAAGAAGATAAGGTTCTGCTTTCATTTCATCTAATAACATCAGAAAAAAAAATTTTTTTTCTTCAGAAAATATTGTTTTTATACATCAAAAATCAGATCGGTAACGTGTCCCGAGTAGCAAAGCTTAGCATGCAAACAGGTCATGCGCACTTTCTAACTTCCCAAAAAAACGCACTTGCACAAAAAACGATTCTATTTTTACCCCTTTGTTAATATTTTACTTCATTTTTGTTTTAATCGATTCCTGATTTTCTAGCCGATGCGAAATAAGCGTGTCCCAAGTTCCGCCGTCAGAGTGGTAACAATAACTTCCGATCTATGTTTAGGCTCCCAAAATCATTTCCTGCACCTACACCACGTGATACTGAGTACCTGGTGGAATGTTTTATCGAATCGTCTTTTAAAATTTGCATTTCTGCATCTAAAATTTTACGCAAGATTTTTTAAAGTGATTTATAAAATGTGTGTCATTTGAGTCATCAGATCGGTAACAAGCACTAAAATGCGCAGTTTCTATTATTTAAAAAATTATTTTATATATAAGTATAGTCCTTTATTATAATTGAAAAAACCACGTGTTTGATTTTGGTTTAGTGCGATCGATTCGGAAATAAAAAAAAAAAACTTAGTCAGTTTGTCAGATCGGTAACAGTCAGAGCGGTAACATTGAAAAACAGCGAATATGTTACAGAACTAACTCACACGTATTAGAATTATAAAAAGCAAAAATCATAGGTTTTAGCCATATATATTGAATATTTTTGTTCTTAAAAAATGAAAAGCAATGAGTTTTAGTACAATTGCTTCATTTGTGGTTTGTATGACCTAACAATAGAAGTTAGTAAAATAAGAAAAATTGACGCTGCAGAAATTGAGTTATATAATTATTATTATTTTATTTATTTATTTTTTTGGTGCTTCAATTTCTCATAACTTCACTAAATAACTAGATAATAACTAGCATGCTAAATTTGATTTTCTGATCAAGAAATTAAATTTCCCGCAACTAATTAAAGAAAAGCAAGCAGCAGAGTTGTGTGTTGAAAAAGTTGAAGTTGTGTGTTGTTTCAAAACAAAACAAATGTTTTATTAGCTTGGATTTGGTAATCTCATAATTTATTTTAGCTAAAAACCTTATCGCTCATTTTTATTTCCAAGAAATGCTTTTTTATAATTAAATTTGATTTTTTAGCCTAATATATATATTTTAATATAATTATCCTAATTCTATATTAAAAATGCAAGGAAATGATATCATATTTAGCGATGTTAACGAATACTGAAAGCATAAACTCAAATATGTAGCTCATATTAACATCAGATCTATAACATTCATCAGATCTGTAACGGCTTAAAAGTGAGTAATGTAAGGAGGGGGTAAATAACTTCCTTGACCTCCCCCTTTTTATTTTCTTGCATTTAGACCCAATTTAGACTTAAAATCCAATATTAGTTTTTTCCTGCAAAAATTTTTTTTTTTTCAGAAAACTCCAACTTCAAATTGGCACTTTTCTAAATATTGGCTCTTATGGTACCTTATCTGAAAGATTATTTTCTTCTCTTTAACTGCATTTACTTTAACTCGGATAAATTTAGCAGATTAATTAATTTACGTCTTGCAAATTCGGACCATATGCGTGTTCCCGAGGTTGTCCCCTTAAAAAAAGAGCGTAAACTATTGCAGTAAGAAAACTTTCGGTACCCTATTGCAGAGTTTCCCAAAGTGTGGTGCTTTCCCAAAGTTACTTTCAATCATGAGATGAATTTGTTCTCGAGAAGGTAATCGAGAAACAGGGTTTTGGTTACGTTGTTCCTATTTTGAACTGATGAGAGCGGAATTGGAAATGGTCATCAAAGCCCGATAACCTGATGCTATATTTATTGATGCAGAAGTGTTGCTCATCATTTCTACTAGGCTATTTCTCCAAAAGTTTTTGTCAGAAGTACAGAGATTAAATCAAAAATTTTAACAGCCTCTGACCCTGGTTTCCGATCTCAGATTAAAACCAACTTCTCTGATCATAAAGCATTTTAAATCTAAATATATTTAATTGTTTCCGAGAGGATATGGTAAATACAGGAAAGGAAAGATAATCCTTACTAAGAAAACTTACTAATCGCAAAAGCAGAATAAAGAGGGAAAATTGAAAATTCTGATGTTAAAATCAATTACAAGTATTTTAATTGTTAACAAATAGAAACTGGAAACAGATTAACATTTTAAATCATTGAGTTTTCTTTCCTTGTCTACCAGCAGTGAATTCGGTTTCTAATCCTGTAGATTTAAGCCTTAGCCACATTTGCTAAAAAATGTTATAGTTCGAGTTCTATTTTACATGGAAGTTCCTAACACATCTTTTCAGACACAGAAATTCTTTTTCTTTTTTTTCTGATGCTATTGTTGAAAATGTTCCAGTATGTTTTCACTTCAAAAGTCACGAAAAACATTTTAAAGGTTTTTAATTAATGTATTTGCTAAGCAATGTCATCCGAAGACGCGACTTAACTAAGAACACTCTCAATCATGTCACCTTTCAAACAAACAAAAGAAAAAAATTTCAAAATCGGTCCATTCGTTTAGGCTGTACTCTGCCGTTGGCAGATACACAGATACGTCAAACGTATAAAGTTCCTTTCCTTGTTGCGTCAGAGGTTAAAAATAACCGAACTGTCACAAAGTTGATTGCATTGCGAAGTGACTTTCGGGTGATTTGTATTATTTTTAATTCGTTAACATTTTAATACTCAGTCTAAGATTAGATTCTATTGCATAACCACCCACATTAACAATCATAAAGCAATAAACATGTCTGAGATTGAATCTTTTTTATCCACTTTACTGAAAAAAGCTCAATAAGTGTCCTAAAGTCACACCGCTTACGATAATAAGTTTTGTTGTAAGTTCATAAGTTGTAAGTTCATAACAGATCGATTAGATTTGAATTATTTTTGTGTAAAATATTTCGCTCACAACAAGGTTTCTCCTCCTATTATTTTATTGGACATTATTATTTTAAAAGAATAACTTGTGGATGCTTTGACTGCATCAAATTCCGTAGCCAATTTAATAACATTTCCAGGTTTTCATATATGCAAGAAAATTGCACATTGGTTGATTATCTCAATATATTTTAATTGAGTGGTCTACTGTAATTCACTCGTAATATTTGGACGCTGCGTGTAAAAATTTATTTTTTAGAAATATGAAAGAAAAGAAAATTTGTATAATATGTTTGAGAAAAACAATGGTCATGAAGTATAAAGTTCAAAAATTAACAATTTTTACTTCCCCTTGCTTTTAAAATGAAGAAAAATGGCTTTCGCTAAATTTAAACAAAATAAAGCGTAACTTGAGAATACATTCTCTTAGTATTACCCTATATGGAATTTCGGAATGAGTTATTATAATAAAAGATGTCCCAAAAAATGCTGGTTATTTTTTATCATTCATAATTGATTGCAGCTAGCTCAAAGAGTTGTTCCTTGTAACTATAACTTCGTTTTCACTAAGTTGCTAATACATTGAACAATGAATGTTTTCTCTAAATTTATGTAGTCTGTGGTTTTTCATTGCCCTTCTACAATGGAATAGTGTGCTCAGGTCAAATATAACGTACTAAGCATCCAAGCAAGGGATGATGGGCGAGCTAAATGTTTGTCTAACTATGTCCTGAAATTGAAATTATCTGATTATTTAGAAGAAATATGTATGAAAACAGAATGCTTTCAAAGATGGTTTCATTTTTTTCCAGCTAATATTTACGAAAAAATATCTTTTTTTTAATGTGAAATCTGCTTTAGTTAAGTCTTGAACCGTAGACGATTTGAAATTATAACTGCCAAAATCAGACTCTCTGAGAAAAAAAAAAAAAAAAAAACGAGCTAGACTGTTTCTCGTCGTCATAGTAATCTGAAAAATCAAAAGAATTCTTTCTTTTGGGGGGTCAAAAAGAGATAATAAGCAATTGCGGTTGTTCAAAAAAAGGGAGAAAAATGAAATTAGCAACGGCAAAAGCTTACTTACATTAGAAGAAATGTCATCTAATATGGAAACCAGCAGAAATACTTTTAAATTGTTTATTGTATTTCACTTAATATTACGAACTTTTGATCCTTGTTCCTTTTTTCGTTGATAATACATTTCTTCTTGCACTTTGGTAGAAAGAAATTTCTTGATAAATGAAACACAAAAGATGAATCACACTGCAAATTATTCTTAATGAATGCTGGATATGAAATTTATTGCCGATTCGGTACGTTCAAAGTTATGATAATGCCTCCAAAAGTTGCTTAAAAATGCACAACGTCCGCCATGAAAGTAGATTGAGTTTTCAAGAAAAAATCCGTTTCATTCAAGCTATATTGAGTTGCCTTCAATATACGTTAATTCTTAGAATACAATAAACTAATGCATTTTAACAACAAACGACTAATAAACAAAGCCAAGAGTTGCCATTTAAGAAAGGACAGTTGAAATAAAAATATAAATTAGTTTTAAGAAATCATTGTTGCAGACGATAAAATATTAGTTGATTCCTATAAAGTCTTTAAAATATAAAATTTAAATAATAATTATTGTGGTACTTAAAACAAATAAGAAATATTAAATGGTGAATTAAAATATGTGTAGTTCTACAACTCTTTCAAACATGGGTTGCGTTCGAATAGAGCAACCAGTAGTCGGACATTTAATAGCTCGATTGTGGACTTCGTGCCAGTACTGTTTGATATTTTATTCGGCGACCTCCGACGCATTTGCGCATGCCTCAGGTCACTACTGATTTTATTAAAATAGGGGTGATGGCGATAAGAGAGATAAGGAATGCGAGGAGATTTTGTTTTGTTTTCGTTGGAATCGTTTACTTGAAGTGTTGGTTTGCGTTGATTTTTCATTTCATTTTATTTTATTCCCCTTCCTTATCAGTCCAAGAAAAAAAAACTAAGCAAAAAGTCAACTATGGTGCATGTTCTTAAGTTAAGCTGTCACCCCTTTTTGAAATAACAGTTCAACAATGCTAGACGCTGCTTTCGAGATCGGACAGTACGTATTTCAACTACTAGTAAAACAAAAAAAACATTGTAAAACTAAGTTTTCGACTTCCCTGATCGTATTCTAATTAACTGTTTCAGAAATAATAACATTTTTACTCAAAAAATCAAGTATTTTTGATTTTAGCGCATGCTTCAGTAGTCAGACATAGAAATCCAGAGTTCAGCAGGCCCGTCATTTCAAGTTTTTCCAGGAGGAGGGGGGGGGGCAAAGGGTCCAAATACAATGCAATTTCATCGGAAAATATCAAACACCACGCCCACTTACATGTAAATACATTAATTTCTCAAAGCCAGGGGGGGGGGCAATTGACCCCTTTGACCCCCCCCCCCCCAAATGACGGGCCTGGTGCTCAGCCATTCGCGATTCTATAGTTGGCCATTTTATTTTCATTAGTCTTATGTGCTATTGGTGAATGAATTTTGAAAAAACTTAAATCGAAACTAATCACACGTAGTTCTAGTTACAAAAATAATTCTTGCACTGTTTACAAAATTATTCTGCATTTTTAAAATCTTCCTAACTTTTGTATTTAAACTCAGTAACTCAATAAATTAAACATTTGTTTAGCTGATGCTAATGCTCCCCTCGCCAAACTTAAACTTAAAACCCCTCCAACGATTAGAGCTACATTTAAAATCGCACATTTGAATATTGACAGAATAACCGCAACCACGATCACAAGGCTTAGGATGAAACATCACAAAAATCTGAAAATTTCTCATAGTGGAGCTAAAAAGTGTTAAAATTGCAATGATATCCAAGGTGCCGAACTTAACACCAAGCATGTATTTAAGTTCAAAACTGTCGCTACTGCAATGCATGATCTAAATGACCGCTCCAAAGGAGACCTATATTCAGAATCTAGCGAAATATAAGCGCATCGATCCATCTAACTTCATTGGACATGAGAACAACTACAACAACGAAATTAAATATTTGGCCAGAAGAAGTAATAAGAAGTAGTACTAGCAGTGGAAATTAAATTCCCAACGCAAAGGGCCCCTTGACTCTTCGGCAAAGCATAAAAATGGAGTACAATGAATAATAAAAAGAATAATCACAAGTTCGATACTCATTGGAATAATTTGAGCAAACTTGCAGATTGCAGAAATATGGGAGGGTAAGAGGACGAATGGATTACTAGTTTGTCATCTTATCCGATACGTGTTTGAGTACCTATGCTATTTGAATACAATTCTGTATATCAACATTTATAAAGATTTTTAAGTTTTGTATACTCCTGATACTGTCAAAAAAAAAAAAAAAAAAAAAGGTGCTCGAGTCCTTGATTATCACATTTCTTCTCTCAAAATCCAAACAAGCCAGCAAAACTACTTTCTTAGACTCTCAACTTCTCAAAAGTTCTCTCAAGCTCTTTATCAACTACAGTTGGCTAACAAAAAAGCAACCAAAATATAGAGGAGGAAGCTGCCTCCCTACCACTATTTTCCAGAACCAGTTATGTTAGACATACTGCCTCAAAAGCTTAGTAATCTATTGACTGTTTCCACATCACCAAATGCGTTGACACTGTCTCCGTAGCTCCTCATTTATTTGCTCAGCATTTCTCCATTTCAGATGACTACTACGAAAAGAGCAGGAAACAAAGAAGGAAGCACATTTCGTACAACATTTTAAAACTTTATTTATTTATGAGTAGCGAATTATTATTAGTTTTTTTTTTTTTTCCATACTTGACTGCTTTCTTTTCTTCAAGTAATTTTTAGACTTTATATTGTATCGAAAAATTAATTTAAACATAATTTTTTATCTTTATTACAACGTATTTTCAATAGTGAAAAAAAAAAGTAGTTTGAAAATAACCTAAACAATGAGACATATTAGGGTTAAAAGCACATTTTAAAGTTTTTTTTCAACGGAATACGGTGACGATTCTTAAAACAGATATGTGCTACCTGGGGAGAGTTTGATGCATTGTGCATCTATTGCACACACGCACATACACGAATTCACGCACAAACGGGCAAGCACACACAAGCCAGAGAAGCGGCATCGTGAGAATTATTTGTTTGGGGCGAGGGAGCATTTGCAAATTTTCGAAACTAAAGACCGAAAATTGTAATTTTAGGCCCTTGCACGCATGTTCACATACATAATTTTGTTGACTCATGCAGGGGGGCGGAGGTATGACACTACTATCCCCTTGACTACGACACTACACCCAAAAGGTTATTTGGAACAATCCCAAAATTACGAAACAGCAAAATCATATGAACACAGGCGGAGTGGTTGTTGACGGTCTCCGCTATTGAAACTCGAGTGTCAGTCACTCGTCCGAGGCACTCGAGCCGCGGCAAATCACCTGTGAAGTCATCTCAAAGCAGCCTGGCAAAAGACCGCGGCATTGTTTCTCGGCAACTGCCTCTGCTTCCAAAGGTCAAGACTGTCTCCGATAAGGCCACCTGCCCCCACCCCGGTGTGGAGGCACGCTCTATCTCCACCTGGGAGGCTGATAAAGGACTCGCAAAGAAAGGCCTCTTCCGACAACTATAGGCCGATTGTCAGAGTGTAGCGGAAGGCACAAAAGGTGTTTGATCGGTGCATTGTTATCGGGGACACGAGGACTTGTGTAACAGATAGTGGGATCCCATTCTTAAATGCGTTGTAAATAGAGACGGGAAAGCCTCTCGAGGGCCGCTCTTGAAAAGGAATCTCGAAAGTCGCTCACCACCCATGGACCCATGGCGACATCGATGCGATGTAACGGAGGGAAGCACTGATTTTTGCAGCGGAATTTTTAAACATATTAGACAAGGCCCGATTTGCAAATTTTAAAACAGTAAGCCTGAAACATTCGTAAGGGCTCTCTTGAACGTAACAGTCGATAAAAGTTGTAGAATTGAATTTTGAAACTACACACTTTTTTTCCGCAAGGGGACTGTCCATACCTAATGTCACTTTTTTCTTTCCGAGGTTTGTCACAACTTGACCTTACCTTCGCCCTCCTTTGTCACACGTCACACTATTTTTATTAGCATATTCTTATGAAATAACGCGTGATGTGTTACACTTCTTAATGCACCCTCCCTCACTTTTTGTCACCTTCTCTTTTGTGTATAGAATACATTGAGGCATTAAACTGAAAGTTTTCTAAGAAATCAAAGCAAAAGCAACGTTCAAATAACACTCACCCTATTAATATTAATGCTTTCTATAGAGGAAGATACCACAAACAGAGCTCACTGTGAAATTCACAAATGTAGCTAGCTATCTTTAATACAGAGTTCTCCCCAAAATTTGGCGCTATTTGACCAATCAAAGCACACGATTCTGGTACATAACCTTTATCAAAGGTGTGCCGCAACCGCAGACATAATTCTACTCTCCTTACTTCGGCCTGATTGCCAAATGAGATGCAGTAATATTATTTGCGAGTCGGAGGCTGAGCCTTTCCGATTCCTTTTTTAGCATTATTTTGATTCTCACGGTGGCAGCTGGGCCCATCCGATTCCGGGTGAAACGGAATTGGTCTGACGAAGGGAGTCGTTTGTTTGGGAAAGAGTATCATGCAAGGAATTGTGTGAGAGATAGAAACACAAAATCATGTTATGTGATACCGGAAAAAAATACAGCTAGGGATCTTTTTTTTTTTCTTTTCCTGATATTAGTACTGGATCTACACTCTAACTTTTTTACCAAATCACTAATGTGAAGATAGAGAAAAGAAAGAAAGCAGCCTTTTCTTTCTTGTGTGTGTGTGAAACATTATGAAAAGCTTGATAAGTAACACTGAATGACCGAATTAAGTTCTTTAACCGATTTCTGTCACATTTGAGGAAAGAATACATCATTTCGTTTTCAAAATTAGTGCTCTACGAAGCATTTTTAACAAGTTATCCCTTAAGGAGGACATATGTGCCCTAAGCTGAAAATTTAATTTTTCGATCATATAATACAAATAATTAATGTATTTTCTAAGCCATTGAGACTTCAGAATCATATCATCAATAAAAAAAATGTTTAAAGGTCAACGTAACTTTATTTTGAAAACATATCAACTGAAATACAACGACTGAAAACATAACATTCATACTTCCAGGCTTCTACTTTCATTTCAGTTTACTCCTTAATTTGAGATTAGGAGTAAATAATATCAATAATTCTCCACATATTTTTGAGTTGAATAGTAAATTAACCTAATTTTTACAAATTGCTGTAGTTTCAGGTACATATGTCTCATTTATTTACACAAAATCTATTGAACAAATTTTCACAAAACTTGACATAAATGGTTGCTTAATAGATGTCTAAAATAAAGTTGTAGATACTCTTAAATCAGACCAAGCTGTAAAGGCAATGGGTAAGTTGTGGGACAATATATATCCAAAGCAGCTGAAAAAATTACTGTCCTGGCCCCGTAAGGAATACGTGGTAACATTCAGACTAAATTACATCTATCTGATGTCTATTTGATTACTTTACATTCAATTAAAAAAAATTCAATCATTTCAGTAGATTTTAAGTTTTTACTCGTAGGTTTAAAGTTAGTTTTCATCTCTGCTGAATATAGAGACTCCACAACATTTTGAGTCTAAAAACGAAAATAATAACTCATAAAAAACATATTTAAAGACGGTAATACCCTCACGAAAATCTTATGTACAAGACTCTCATACACAATTCCACTGTTATTTACCAACCATATCCCTCTCCCAGTTTAGCTTCCTCGGCATTTGTTTGCCAGGTCGATCCGTTTGCAAACAGAGCTCAGCGATCACCGAGAGGTGAGATATTGTTTTACTGTGGGAACTTCCTGTGCTGCCCCCGTAAATCTTTGTTGTCTGTTTGCGGAGGCTTCCAGCAAACCCCCGACACAGGATGTTGGTTTGTGAGACCAGAGATTAACTTATCAGCCTCCCCGTTACTAATGAACGGCGAAATTTTCTCTTCCGATTCTTATCGTTTTTGCGGGATTGCGGGGTAGAGTGAAATGAATTTGTAATTGATTTTAAGTTTTAGCATTTTTCGTAGCATTCTGTGATTAAAGAAACTAGAAGCAAAGGGATATAGTGCCAAGGGGCAGTATATGCAGAAATAAGTTTCTGAGATATTTAAAAAAAAGAAAAAAGAAAAAAAACGCGTTTCATATTCCATGTTAATAATAAGGAAATGTTAGAATTTGAAGTTTTCTTCGTACTTAGGTTTTAGCGAAACTGAATATGCAAGCTTTTACAATGAAACTTAAGTACAATAGATTAAAAAAAGGAAAGAAAAAATTGCAAATACTGCCTTGTACCTTCCCACGCGCAATGTAAGTAAAAAAATTAAAAATTTAGACTTGACCCGTACAATTGATAAGAGAAACTATCACCTTTTTTTAGGGGAGGGATGATGCTAGTAACCCTTGTAGATGAAACTGTGCAGTATGATTTAGTAAAACGTTTCAATGAAAGTATATCAAGATTTTGAACTTCGCACAACGTTTCGCTCCAAATTTAACCCTCTAATGCCCAAATTTTTATTTACTGTCGAAAAAAACATGTAAGTGCGCAGAATATTAAAGAATAATACATTTAACATATAAAAGGTAGACGTTTGCTTTTATACTTTTTATATTTTGAAAATAACTTTGCGACTCTGTGACTTACGTATTAACTTGTGTCAGTATAATAACCTTAATGTAAAGCAGCCATGTTGTTGCAATCAAGTCACACTGGTCAACGACTTAATAATGCTTCTCAAATCAAGAACTTTAATAGTGGAGTTTGATGTGACTCCGAAGTCACAGTGAGCAGTAGAAGGTTAAGAAGTTCTCTTCATCCCTTGGATTCTCAATGCTTCAACTTTATGAGTAACTTAAGTGTTGTTAAAAAATGTTGCAAAAATATTCGTAGATAATTTTGAATAAATATTATATTTCTTTTCTTTTCCTTAATTTACTGAGAAGTTGCCCCCCCCCCCCCTTCTCTCTTCTACCTTTAACTTATTTGAACACTGAACAAGTATGGTGATAATCTGTCAAAAGAGGCCAATTTACAATGCTGCACCTGGAAATATATTTTGAATTAAATGAACAGAATAATTTAACCATTCAATCCGTTTCCTGCACGAATGAATGCATCATCTAAACCGTATAAAAAACTTCATAAAATCCTTTTAACGTTTTTTTTACAAACAAATCAAAATCATTTTACATCTACAACATTCATTTTTTTGGACATCTTTATTTTAATATAAACTTATTTTCAACTGTATAAAGTCGTTCGGGTATTTTTTTTTAATTTTTTTATTGTGCTTCATTGTTCTTTGGACGATTGAAGGAACACAGTCACCAAATATGGCAAATCATTTAACTGTTAATTAGGCTCCTTATGCCTTCATTTATCAATGAAAGTATAAATAAAGCACTTGATAAATTACAGTTAAGTAGAAGTTTGACAACTCTTATATTCAACTTAATCGGGTTTGTGCAGGCTCACAGGTTCAGAAAAAGATATTCAAAATTACGATTTACGTTTTCATAGCTTAAATTTTTAAATGTTTTACCATAAACAGAAAACTGTTTGAATTATTTTTCTTTAAAAAGCTATTCTTTGGAATACCACGAATCTTTAAAAGATGGGAGTTGTTAAAGAACGATTCAATTCAGCTCCCCTTTTGCTTATTGAGACAATTTCAAATTCTGCTCTTGTCATGAACCAATGACTTCGAGTACATAGGGGAGAAAATACTGTCGCAAATTTTCATGTAAACATGTGAGCCTATGTTCTTTGGAATACCAAATACTTCCGAAGTGATTGCGTTACATTTTATAGAAAACGAAGACATTTGAAATGCTTATTGTATTGAAGCTGTAACTAAATCAGCGTGTTGTTCAAGCACAAGCAGTGTTCCAGCTTGGATAGAAAAATATAGGAATGAAGATATCTGAATATATAGACGAGATTCTGGAGATATTTCTAAAATTATTAGTGCTTTTTTTTGTTTTTCTTTCTTCTTTTTTTTTTTTCTTTTTGAGGAAAATTGTGTCTTACGTGAATTGATAAAGAGATGTGTACTAAGTCAGCGTCTGATTTTGATCCGGGAACCATTGGCAAGCATATTCCTTATGTTACCACTACAGCAAAAGGCCCTCGTGACTAAGAGGAAAAGTTGAATTGTATGCCCACAGAACGTACATCGCAAAAAATATTTTTTACTACTATATTACCTCAAATTATTTCATGAAATGAAACTGATGTATGAAAATAATACCTTCATCTTTTTTCAGTATCTCTTACTTCATTTTTCTTCTGTTGAGTAATTTGGAGTTATATTTCAAAATATAAGGGCGCTTTCGGTAAGACTGAGCCGGACAAAACAATTTGATTGCACAAAACAGGGGAGTTCTGTTTACTTTTTTCGACAATATGTGCTGCCTTCTTGAGCTTCTAGTAAAAAAAGATTGCCAGAGGAGTTTCTCCTACTAAAGAAAATCATCTAGAAGTAAACAATCTTGGTTTTTGAGCAACAAGTAAATCAGTGGAAAAAAAAAAAGAGGGTTATGATTGATTGTTCACAAGTGCACGAAATTAAAAGGCAGGCCCGAAAAGTTATTTTCCTATTTTTTAATCCCTCTTTTCTGCACTGAAATCTGATTAAATGCCACGCATTTTAATCATTCACTATTACAACTGAAAATATACATATAAGGATGAAAGAGGAAAACAATAACAAATAACTATGTACTGTCTAATCTTTTATCGTAAAACCTTCCTCGCTTTTGCACATGCCTGAGGTCTCTTTGGATTTCCTCAAAATAGGGGAGAAATGCGAAGTAACATTCAACAGAAAATAAGAAGTGAAAGCACCGGCAAGTGCGTCTCCTTATCCTATCACCCCTTTTTTAAATGGAAGCGATCGTGACTGCCAGGCGCGCAAAACGCAGGCAGACAGTACGTATGACATTAGGAACCACAGCGCACCAACATAGTCATCGAAATTGCTACAAATACTCATGATTCGGAAGTTTTCACCTCTGTAGCCTCTCAGAGGCTGGTTAATAGTTAATAAAACGCTCCTTTTTCCCTCCAAACAAAAATAATGACTAAACTGGCAAAAATTTAAAAAAAAAAAAAAAGCTTTTGGGTGCAATTTCCAACAAAATAGATAGAGACAACGGTGATCAAATTTGGATTCAGGGAATATTTTTTTTTTAATAAGAATCAGCAGGAATTTTATCAGAACCATTTTAAAGGTCCCCCCCCTCCCCCGCGCTAATTGAATACAATCATGCTAATTTAATTAATACAAGAAAAGTTATTTTTCATTAGTAATTAAATATTAAGTAATGCTGAAATACTTGGTACCATAATGCAAAGGAAGTGTAACTATTACACAAAAGTTTGTATATTTAATTATTTAAACAACTTTACGAAGCGGCACGCTGCTTGTCATCCGTCTAAAGCTAGATTTCCTGCAATGTTAGTATCATTGCGGGAAAGCTACTTTTACGTGTTAATAAACTGCGGTGGACTCATTGAACGTATTAAATGAGTAAATTGATGCTATTGAACTACTTATTAATGGCAACTTTTATTGTTAAAATTAAAATTAAATGACTCTCACAACTACACTTCAAATCAATACATCAGCAACTCGTTTATTCTAGCAAAAATTCTCGTGTATTGCTTGTTTCCTCCTTAGCCCTGGCTTAGGGGCGGTTACTTTCTGCTTTATACATTTGCAACTGCTTAAATACTTTTTGAACATTTACATTTGTCCCATGTTTAAGAACCCGTAGAAATACTATTTTTGTAATTGTTCTCAAAACACTTTTAACACTTTTCAGAACTCTTTTTTAGTTCAGCGCGCTTTTAGAACACTTTCAGGAATGCACTTGAGAACAGTTTTTGAGCACTCATAACTTTTAAAAGCCTTAGCAGTACATTTTTTACAGCATTTATGGAGCACTCCCTTGATTATAACATCAGTCTCCGCGGTTAATTTTACAGTAATCTCGAGGAGCAGCATTCAACCACTGCAGGGGCAATGAACGACGTTAAAAAAGGGGAGACCATCCTTTTTGACAGCATTTGAGACATCAACTTTCAGCAATTCATTGCAACAAAATTTCTTGTAGTATCATCTTGTGAGGTTTTTTTTTTTAAATAAATTCCTGACATTAAATAACATTTTTCCGACACTAACAGAAGTAATTAATAAGACGTCCACTTTTTTCTAAAATTTTTAAATTATTGATGCGTCAAACCCACACGTAAACAGAAACTTTATTGAATATCGTAAAATTTGAAAACCATATAAAAGCATTCTTTGGTTATCTTCGAAATAAACTAGTTCTCACATCGCATTGGAAAATATTGATAAAAAATAGAGTTCTTAGTTCACGATAAGAATTTTTAAGAACAACTACAATGCCCTTTTTGACTTCATATAAGTTCTACAAAGTGGCGCATCGGAAACGAACTTTCGGGAGCGAGCGTTAAGGGGGGAGGGGTGAGTAGTCGAAGAAATCGAACATTTTGCACTGCCTAATAATGCTATACGAATGTCAATAACTTCAAACGTAAATAGCTACAAATCTGTTCCCGAAAAGAACCCTTTCTCATGAAAAAGAGAAGAAAAACGTTCCACTCGTCACTTTTCATTCCTTCCGGTTTTCCCGCCTAATTTTATTCCGGAGTGCCAAGAAGAAAGTTTCCTTTTTTCTATCTCTGGAACATAAAAGACACCTCCGTCCCAAAGAACAAAGTAAAAAACACACACTTTAGAATCGGAGACTGAATCGGAACATACGTCCACAAGAAAGGGCGGGAAACGTATGCAGATGATTTGTCTTTTGTTCTGTCTGCAAGGGGGGTCTCCTCACAAAGGGGGTGTTCACTTCTCCGCTTGACTGGCTCACAAAGGCAGCCATTGTTGGCGATTCCCGCCCCGTTGCCACTTTGTAGGAAGAAAAAGGACGCGGATTTTTGAAGTTGGCAAGGCGCTGTTGCTCCTTTTGTGACGGATTCTTTGTTGCGGACCTCCTCTCTCTCTCTCTCTTTCTCTCTTTCTGATTTCGAACTTCCAGAGAACTTCATTTTCGAACCTCACAAAAGCGAACGCACCCCGCGAGAAGAAGTCGGAATTAATAAGATTCTCGCATCTAAGAGACTGGACTGTGCTGTAACCTACAGTGTCACTGCGATTGAATTGCAGAAACAGAATCGCTTCGACAAATAAATCTTTCCAGTAATTAACATGCAAAACACAACCCCTTTATCTCCATCGCTATTCTTTTGTTTCAAAACTTCTAAGTATATCTGTAAAACAGTTAAATGTTTCAAGCGTACTAAATACAAAGCTATTATGTTACTTAATTCAAATAAGCAATAAAGTCATTATTCTCATCAGCTTTTGAAAAATGTTACTGGATTGTTAAATTAAACTTCATATAAGGTTCTCTCTTTCTCCCTCCGCGTAATCTAAACAAAGCAATCAATTAACTATTTAACTATTAAAATGTCTCAAATGCCGCAGTGCTTACATTTCTTTCTTTCTTTTTTTCGACACTGAGACGGATTTTAAGGAGTATAAAATAAAAGATGAACACAAAATAGTTATAGAGTATGGAGAAATTTTAATGAAAAGCTTTTGCATATGCAATTCTTGAACTTGTTTGCGCCTTTTTGGAAATTCATTGAATGAATAATTTAAGTATACTGTATTGCAATGCTGCTATACAGCGAAAATAATAGATGGACTGGACAAGTATTATATGCATCTAGGGACAAATTAATCTGGACAAGTATCTATCTTGGATCTATGAACAAGTTTAAATCCATATCTACGGACAAGTTTCGCTATAGACAAGTTTATAATATGTATGGACAAGTTTACCAACATACAAGTTGAACAAGTATCTATGGACAAGTTTCAACGGACAAGTTTATCTATGGACAAGTTTCAACGGACAAGTTTATCTATGAGCAAGTTTCATCTGGAAGTACCGATGACTGTGCTGACTACTGACAGAACTTGTAATTTAGAAGTACAGAATAAGCTACGAAACTAGAGACGTAGGCTGCCATTGATTCAAAAACAAGTCGCTTCAACTTCTGAATTTAATTTTGGGACCTGAGGGGGAAGAACATTTTCTAAAAACATCATTAGTGTCTGTGGTGACCTAAAAGTGTATGTAAATGAGCGAAATGAAAAGAAGTGAAAGGAGTAAGTGGCCTGAAGAGAAGAAGAGGAGACGGAGAAGAGGTAGAGTCACCGCCAGTAAAGGTAGATGTAACTTTTTAATGTTTGAGTTGAACTTTTAACTATTTCGATGTGTTTTAACAAGTTAACGTTTTTACAATTCTTGAACATATAGTGGTTAAAATATCTATAGTTTCATATGGTGAATGTTTCATGAAGGATTGTTCGTATCTCCCTCTACAGTGTCCAATGCCAAACCACCTATTAAAGTTTTAAAACACACTGCATACAATACATAGAAAGCTTTCGTGCATAGTGTACACCTCATGTATCAAAAATTATAAACATATCTCTCTACCAATTACATAAAACAAGAGGATACGTTACAGACATGCAGATGTAAATCACTATTAAGAGATGCCACTCAGACGAACAAGCCGATTACCTTTACTTTAAAACCTAGATCATAACCCATGCTTTAACTTCAATCATAACTAAGGTCTACTACAATTGTTTTCGAAACGCTGTTTATCCATAAGTATTGCGCGTAGAACGATGAGGAACGCATGAAAAAAAGCCACAAAAGCATCATGATTCAGAGTATGTTTAACCATTAAGTGCTAATACGACTGCAGCATTTTTAAAAGGAGGACAAAACGAAAAAAAAGCGACTCTTTTCTATGTGTGAGTGTTACGTCCTGTAAGCGTCCTGTGTTATTCTGATAATGTCCTGGTCCGTTATCACTGCCGCATAGATGCTGTTCTAGAGTTCTTCAAGTACTTTTGTTAGTCGGGATACATAAAAATGGCCACTAAACTGCGTCCAAAGCCAGGGCGTATCAAGAAATGTTTCAAGGGAAGGGCGATTGATTTTATTATGTATCCTTTACTGCACGTCTTGGCTTACAAATGCTGACCTCATATGTTTCGGACTTCAACTGAGAAACGTATTTTGAGGAGAAACTTAAACCTCCCTTCTGCTAGCAAAAAAGACAGTCTAAAAATGCCGTTTTTGAACTTCAATCTTCAAAATTTACCAGTAATGACGCCCTCAAAGGAGATGCAGTCGCCCCCGTTCCCCTCCCTTGTCCCCAAAACACTGTAAAAACAAAAAAACATCGCACATTTTGTAAGATAATGAAGAAGCAATCGCCCTTGTTTTGTCGCCATGTTAAAAATATTACACTGTTGTTTCTACCTGGTTAAACCAAATCAAATTTTTGATGAGTTTGTGGCTACTTAAAAATATTTCTCTTCCTCATTCTTACCCGTGAAACAATTTGTTATATCGCATTTAAAAAAAAAATCATTTGTGGTAACCCTGTATAGTCCAACTAAAACGCCACATTCGAAATCATTTTATTTCCAACTTATAATCTTAATTACAATCGATGATCTGAAGTCATCTCTTCAATGCAAATGCATTCATTGCGTCCAACTGAGAAGCAACACATTATTTTTACCTTCCCCGTTGATAAACAGCAGCAGACAAATATGAATCAATTCATCCATTAGTCCATTCTACGGCTTCTCTTATTAACCGGTCTTTTGTCGCCGGGGATGCAATCGGGGTCTAATCGAAGCATACAATAATGAGGAATGATTGCAAAGCTTTTGTTCCCACCAAGTGATTTGGTGAATCACAATCGGAACGTTATATGATTCAATGCGCTTTTATGTTTCCTGAATGGAGCTTTGCAGAATTTATAAACTAAAGAAAGTTCCTGGAGTTGAATATGCATGCAGTTTTAACATGAGCTTGATTCGATTTGCAAATAAATGTTGGCATTTTAAAAGCTAATATATGATGATAAATGTAAGGATTAGCCTTTAAAGTGTAAATGTATTAGCTTGACGATTTGAAAAAATCTTGTTTGAAATTAAATGGGCATTAAAATAATGGAAAGGGATTCACACACACACACACATTTGTTGAGAATGGGAAGTTTCTTACTGGCAGTTTTTTACGGAGCAGAACACTTAACAGTGGAACACTTCGAAGACTTGATACCATAAAGCGAGCCTTTATTAATGGGGACTATAGAACGAGCAAAAAGGATCCCTAACCAGAAATTGATGTAGAGTATGTAGCCCTCATAGCACTTACAGCCTTGAAGTTTGGAACAAAATTAGTTCGAAACTCATGCGTGGACCCATTAGAGCATTTTTTCTTTCCTGCGTTCTTTTTTTTTTTTTTTTTTTTTGAATTTCAAATTAGTTTTCAAACAAAAATTTCACATAACAGGGACGAAAAAATTTCACATCGCTAAAATTTATGTTCCTCTGCACAAGATGAAGTTTATTTCAGTTTTTTCAACGAATTATATAACAGGAGCATCAAGTGCATCTATTTTAGATTTTTCTTAATCTTTGTCTCAACTCGATTCACGCACTGAGATATAAAACAAAATGTTACTAGGTTACACTGGGAGACCACGAACTTGAAAACGATTCTTTAATTTATATATAAGCGTACGATTATTCGTACACTTCCCTCATATATCTTTCAAAATGGGGAACTGAGTTAATTAAAGCAAAACGTTCCTCCAATATGAAATTTCAAAACTAAATAAATAAGGGAAAGACGCGTTACTTGTAACATGTTGAGCTATAAGAAAATTGATATAAGTATAGTAATAAGAATATTCAATATAAGTTTCAAAACCCACTCTTACACAAGTTTTGAGGTAGGGGAAGACCGCCTATATTGGACCCCCTAAGAACAGGAGGCCTGTGTCGCTCAATGTGAAGCAAAACAAAAATACAAAATAGGGCATCGTAAGCTGAACTTAATCAGGAACCGCCTTAGAAGTTTATATTTTCTAAAAATATGGAAATTATTTTTTAAAAAATTATCTTACAAAAAGTTGCAAAAGTCGAATTTAGGAATATATGCGCCTATATTGAACCATGCGCTTCCTTAATTGGACCGTACCAGAAAATCATAGAATACTTTATATTTGAACTATACATCTTTTTTCCAGGATTTGCAATAGAATTTCTTTTGCTTTGGTCTCATTTAGGCAGTGTTGATACACTCACCAATAGCATTTCATGCATTTAATCATGTTTTGCGCTTCATCTCTATGACAAATATTGCAATAACAATTGTTTTGTGCAGTTTCTTGCTTATTCTTGTGTGACTTTTTCTGTTCTATGCTTCTTTCATACGGCGTTAGAATGATTGCTGAGATAGCCTTCCTTTTTGCGTTTTATATTTTTTAGGTAAATTGATATGTGAGCCTGGCCTTTACAAAATCATAGTTGAAGTTGACAATCATGCTTTGATGAGAACTATCCACTGATTATGCAGAGCTTGTACTAATTTAAGTCGTAGCTAGTTCTTGTACATGGTGTGCAACAGTACAACTTACACCGAACATGTAGCCTGCTCACTTTGAGTAATTTTATCTGGACTACTTACATCGAACTCTGCTCCAGCCAAGTCAATGCCGCTAAACACATGCCAATTAACAAGCCAATTCTTTAGAAGCTAATTCTTCAAGCTAATTCTTTAGAATCAACTCACAGCATTTGCCATGGCCTTGATCGAGGTTTACCTATAAGAGTTACCAAACAGTTCTTCTATTCGATATTGGGTAATGGATCTCATTGGATGTTCTTTCATCCACGATTAAAATATGTAGACAGAGGCTGAAAAAAGATAACATCTTGCATGGTGTGCTTTAAGAGAAAGCATTATTATATCGCTCTCGTTAACCAAGTTTATTGCATCTATGCTCTTGGTTTAACGGTTTTGATGAAATATTGTATCAATTGTGGTGAGTTATCATTTGTGATCCAATCTTTTTTTAAACAAGCATATTGCTCACCTTTTACGATAATCAAATACATGGAACGTATTCTTTTGAAAATAAGCATGGGGAGG
This sequence comes from Uloborus plumipes, assembly GCA_038373865.1. Lineage (NCBI taxonomy): Eukaryota > Metazoa > Arthropoda > Arachnida > Araneae > Uloboridae > Uloborus > Uloborus plumipes. Next base: position 123,771 of record JAXGGA010002310.1, read on the forward strand.
GAGGGGGGTGTAGCAATTCTGTTGCACTCATGCAGAAAATAGCAAGTGTGTTTCTAACACGTTCACCACACATTACTGCTCCAAACTGGTAATTACTTTTATATGTCGATATATTTTGGGGCTTTTGGGCAGTGAAAAGACCGGCTTCATCTACATTGAACATTTTAGTAGCATATTTATTGTTTCTTTTTAAAATCTTTTCGAGCAAATCGAAGAATTTCTTTTTTTCCCTCGGTAAACCAGCACAAATTTTATTCAAATTAATAACTAGGTTTAACAACCTGAAACTGCAACTTAATGGAAAAGAGAGAAAAAAAAAACAAATATTTCAAGAATTTGCAGCTTATAGAAAATGTGCTTGATAAAAAAAAATGAATATCGTGAATAGGTGTTAAAGTATGCTTAAAATAATCTTAACTACGCTATTAAATCAGATGAGTCACTTATTTAATGTTATAATTAATGAAAAGTCTTGCTTAAAATTATATTCTAAAATTGGACCACCGGTCCAATATAGGAAAATTTTTTCGGTCCAATAAAGGAAAACATGCCATTTTTTATTCTTCAGCTTATTTCTCTGTCAAAAATTATCACAACCGCGCATGTAAATACATAGATGTGATCCTTATTAAACACAGATTATCATGCTATAACAGCAGTTTACCTCAGCTTATAGGTTTTAGTAGTATCTTACTAGGTACAAGACCGCAAAATAAGATTTTACACGTTTCCAACATAAATCATGCCGTAACTCACGCTACACAGTTCGAAGACTGGTGAAACTTCATACACATTGATTTTATTCCTAAAACTTTATGTATCTACCGTTAAAGTTTAGCATAGATCTCTGTACTAGATTTTAAGCCCGAGGTCCAATTTAAGAAGTGGTCCAATATAGGCGGTCTTCCCCTAACAAGTAATTCCTTCTACACCCTTATGCAAATAAATTTAAATAAAATATTTTTTTCAGGACTTTAAAGTTATCCCTTTATTCTTCACCGATTATGCTAAAATTAATAAAAAATATGGATGAAATACTTAAATCTTCACCTATCATTAAGTTCCACTAATCAGAAGCTTGTTTACTGTTCAAAGGCACCTTAATGTATTGATCGGCAAGTCTATCGGTTTATGAAGAAACAGCTTTTGACTCCACCAATGAAGAAAAATCGCTATTTGTGGGTGTTAAAATATAAGAATTTAGCAGCTAAAAATTGGAGATAACTACTATTTAGTGACAAAATTCATTTCATTATCCAAGGTCAACGAACTCAAGACGTACGGTGATCTTCAGGTGAAAGAATTCAGGTTTGCCACATGAAAACTTTTGTAAATCACCCTAAAAATTTATTTTGGGGTTGTCTCGGTTACAATGGGGTTGATTCCTTGAAGAATGTTGATGGTATGATGTATTCTGAGAAATCTATTGCTATTCTGGAAATAAAATGCTTTACTAGTGTTGAAGGAACGATACCCACATGAAACGGTATTTTTCCAGCAGGATTAGCCTCTTGCCATGCGTCCAAATGACCGAGAAATTCATGTCTGAGAACCAAATTGAGACATCTAAATAGCCTGAGCTCTCCTGATATCAATCCAATTGAGAATCTTTGGGCTATATGCAAAAATCGACTATTGCATGAGGACTGTCCAACTATGGAGAAGCTAAT